>JAOQMP010000007.1:27699353-27713003 GCA_027563575.1 Erythroxylum pedicellare
GCTTGAATGGGATTGGGAGGTCTTCTTGAAGATTGTAGCATATGTTTAGAGCTTTCTAATGGTGTATAATGTGCCTCATTCGGAGTTAGGAGTAAAAACTTGTGGGGGTTGGACCTAGTTCAGTTACTGTTCATATAGTAAATTTGGGCAGAATCTTTGGAAGGGTTTTTCACCCCTTTACAGCCTTCATTGATTTTTGCATCCTTCATAGAAGATGTAGAGTATCTGCTACCCTTTCTATTGTGGTATAATATGCAACTTTTTGACTTAAGAATAAGAAGTTATAGGGTTTGAAAGATTTCAGTTACTATTCATTTGGTTATTTTTACTGTTTCATTGGTCATTATAGAGGCAGAACTTTTGAGTGAGTTTTTACCACTTTTAATGACAAAATTGGTTTTTACATCCTTCATGAATTTTGTAAATCATCTTTTTATCTTTCCATTGAGGTGACATGTGATTTTTTTTGGCTATTATGTTAAAAGATATGAATTTTCAAACTTCTGGTCTTGAGGAGGACTTTTTCAATTTGACCAGAAATTTTGACATAACTTTTGACTCCCTTGGAGGTTAAATTAATTTTTTAATCCTTCATAGAAGTTACATATCTTCCTTTGATCTTTCTTTTGATACCCAATTTGTCAATTTTGGAGTACGGGAGTAAAAGTTATGAATTTTGGAATACATTGGATTTTTATAGAGATTTTAAAAAATATAAATATATATTATTAATATTCGGAACTCGCAGGCGTCCTCGCGAGGGCGAGCGACCCGCCCTGCGAGAGCCCTCGAGCGCCCGCGCTCGAAGATGCGACGCCGTTTGGGCGTTTTGATTTTCCTTTTGTTTTCGTTTTCTGATTTTTCTTATTTTCTAGTTTTAACCTCCAATCTCACTTTTTCGCTTATAACTTTTTCGTTTGACATCCGATTTACGCAATTTTCGAAGCATTGGTTTTCAAAAAAAAAAATTCTACCCCTGTTTGGTAAAATTAAAGCTTTCGGGTTTTAATTAAAATTTAGGACGTAAATCAAAGAAAGGCAATTGTGTGGAGATATTGAGTATAATTTCGTATTTGGGCGTTTTCTCGATCTATAGAGATCCGAATGAGGAGATTTTTTATTTTAATTAACTGAGAGTCATGGAATTTCATTTTAGATTAGAAATTGGATTCAAGATGGGCCTTAAGCAGATCAATTTTATTGAGAGAAAGTAAGGTGAATTTTTCGAGAATTGTTCGAAAGGAAGTGAAATAAGTCCAATTTGAGTTTTCTTTTGTGGTGAGGAATTCCTCCCTTGTGGGATGCGCGTCCAGATGTCACGTAGGACGTCGGACCCGTGATCCACCGGGGAGGGGTTCCAACATAATAATAATAAGAAGAAAATTAGTGATTATAACAAATTTCATAATAATAATAGAAATTAAAATAATTAATAAATTTAATAATCATAACGAATATTATAATAATAAAAATAAAATTAGAATTAATAAAAATTAATAAAGAATTTAATAATAATTATAATAAATTTATTAATTACTCTGTAATAAATTTAATAATAATAATTAGTAATTTAATAATAATATTTAATAGTTATTATCATAATGGAAATAAATTTAATAAATAAATAATAATAATGGTAATAATTAATATATATATATATATATATACTTAATAATAATAAGGAAATTAATAATGTTATGAATAATAATAAACATTTTTAATAAAAATCCAGTAGTGCAAAAGTTGAAAAGTACAAAAATAATAAACATTTAATAATGTTATGAATAATAATAAACATTTGAATACTAGAAGTTGAAACACAAATTAAAAACTGCAAAAGTCACTCCTTGTTAAAACACAAATTAAGTAATAATAACATATTTCTTTGTCAAAGCCAAGCTCGTAGGCCGCTTTACGGCTTGACTTTGAAAGAGGAGTAGCATAGAAGAAGGGGTGGTTTAAAATTTTTAAGCAAAAACGGCGATATTTTGGGCTTGGACAGAATAAGACAAGGTTGTCTTCGATAGACGATCCAGGCTCATATTAGTCGAGTTATTGCTTAATCAATCATTTTCTTATAAAAGGTTATAAAATTGGACTAAAAATTAGGCCGATTTATATTTATTTGAGACGAGTCAATCGAATTAGTCCAATTTTAAAAATATTAATAAAATTAAGGAATTCAAAATATTTACAATTAAATTGATTAGATTTTTCAATTATTTGTCAATACACATCGAAAAAAAGTTTTCAGCAGATATGACGTGAATTCAATGTTATTTACAAGTAAATCCATGTAGGATATTCAGAAAGCGGGTTTGATACAACATATTCAGGTAAGCAGAGTGATGAACCAGAATTTTGTTTCCATATTAAGCAATTGAGCCCTTTAATTGTGAATCTCGACTTGTTAAAGGGACATAAAGAACTCGAGTTTCACTCCGGACGCTAACGGAACCATCCTGCTTCTTGTCAATGACATTAAGATCCTGAACCATTTCGCCAACTGGAATTACCATTCGACCACCAGGCTTCAATTGCTCAATAAGTGCCGAAGGGATCTCTGCTGCTGCCGCTGCTCCAACATGAATTGCATCATATGGCGCCGACTCTGGCCAACCTTGCCTTCCATCTACAGTCGAGAGTATAAACGGATAACTTGTTAGAGAACTACGATTCCAAATTATGAACTCATATGAGCACCTCAATTGCTCCCATTAAGCATGTAATTAAGCAAACTATGACCGGACTACTAACGTATTTGAATGCAGATGATCTAGTTGCCATTTGTATGCAAGTTATTCCCCTATTTTTCCTTACTGATTTCCAATGAAAGCCATTATTATAAAATTGGAAAAATATTATTCCCAAGTCATAGCCGCTTCATTGATGTTAGATTACAGCAGAGCACTGATTATCTTTTTGAAACTGGAATTTGCAGGTTTCATCACAGACCACCAACATGCACTGAGAGGGAACCCTCTTTCCACAACGGAGCTGCTGCACTTTTCACAATATTCTCAATTGAAGACGTAACCAGCTCAGTGATATGCTCCACTCCAACTACACGTCCTTGAGGACCAACCATCAGCCCAAAGCATGCAGTCAAATAACCAGTTCCTGTCATGAAAATCCATCAGCAAAGTTTTCAAATGGTCTTTTTAACCTCACAAACAGAAACTCTTCAAAGACACATAGTTAATAGAATGTCAAATGGAAAACTGTTAAATTTCAAGTAAAAAAAAAAATAGAGAGGGCTTAAATACCATTTTGTAGCATTTCTAAGTGATCTCTAAGCTTATGGAACTAAGTCCAAATGATAGTCCTATCATGCTCCATACCATATGGTTAACATTCTATATCCTTTCCGAAGAATCATATAGAGGAAAAGCAAAAAAGAAAAGAAAAGCACCTGATCCAACGTCTAAAGCACACATGCCAGGTTTCAAATGATCCTCCAACAGCTGAAGACACATAGCATGCATATGAGGCGCAGATATAGTGGCATTATAGCCAATAGTCATTGCACTATCAAAATAAGGCGGGGTACGATCAGGAACAAACAAAGCCCTATCGATAGTTTCCATAACTTCAGAAACTTTCTTTGATTTGATCACTCCGCGGTCCTCCAAATGCTTGACCATCTCTTTATTCTTGCCAATGACTCCAATCGATAATCGCTGCAATAAAGATACCAACTTTGACCAAATCTCAACACATGAAAATCACTGCTAACCCTTTACGTTTTTACGTTCAAAATAAACACAAGCTACCAAGCAACGCAAGTTTCAAGAACCTCAAATCTTTACGAAACAATCGATTTTAGTACTGTTGAATCAAAGAAATGGATGATCTCCTTACCTCCATGGGGAAGAAGAAACGGTTGCCCGTGAGGAGGGGGCAGAGGTCGGTGGTAGTCCGCTGCGGAGAGTGGCGGTGCACCGTGGTAATGGAAAACGAATCAAGAAACGCTTAGCACAGTTACGCCAACTACCAAATACCAAAGGCTATAACTGGAGATGGTGGAAGCAGAATACTTGGCATTATTTGCTTTCTATTTGTATTAATATATGGGGTTTCTTCTGGCCTTCAAATTTTCTTTTTAATCTTTAGGTAAAATTCCGGATTTTATAGATTTTATAAATATTTTAAAAATCAGACAAAAAATTAAACCAATAATACAAAAGACTTAAAGTTGAAAAAGTTCAATCAGTATTAAAATATCATAAAATTAACTAAATAAAGAATTTAAAATATGATTAAAAGAGATTGTCCTTAATCATAAAAGAATTTGAAGTTTAATTGAAAAAAATATTGTTAAATGAAAATTAATTGGTTTATTTTGATTTATAAGAACTTATTAATTAGTAAAAATCGATAGATTAAATAATAATTTGATTAGTTTTTAACGACAAGAGCCATTAAAATAAATCAAACTGAAAATTAAAAATCAAACTAGAAAGTTGGACCGTTCAAGATTTTTACGATTGAATCGGCCAAAATTATCCCAAGTGACTATTAATAATTGATTCGGTTTTATTTATATTTATGGAATTGCTATAAAAAATGAGTACTCCACTTGTAAACTAAACCTTTATATTTTATGGAACTATTTTCACTTTTAATCTAATAAAAATAAAAATTAGTTGAGTTTTAAAAATATATTAATCCAAAAATGTGGGTATGTTAAGAATTATATATGTTAAAATAAGAGTTAGAAGTTGAAGTTGCTCTATTTAATTAACTGATGTGGTTATATATATAGTCTTATATTGGATAATAAAAATAAATTGTAGCTCACGTATTACAATCTCGTTAATGTGATAATTGATTAAGAAACGAATGATTGATTACTATAGAATAAGAATTATTCAAATCAATTAAGTCACAAACTAAAGAAAGCAAGAGACTAGTTAAACTCCAATAAATTCAACATGCTCTCTCTAATGATTTGGTCATTCCGTTTCTAATTCAATAATTAAGTCAATCAGTTTAATTGGTTTAATTATAAAAACTTAAAACTATCTAATTTTTTGTTTGATTTTCATCTTTTCGATTTAATTTACTTTAATAATTTTTGTTGTTAAAAATAGATCAATTCATTAATTAATTAGTAAATTTTTATAAATTAATAAGATATTATAAACTAAAATAATCAATTAATTTTTATTTAACAAAATTTTAATTAAACTTTAAATTCGTCAATATGTAATGACAATCTCTTTCAATCATATTTTAAATTCTTTAATTTTATTTAATCTTTAGTCAGTTTTAAAGTAGTCTAATATTAGTTGAATTTTTTAAAATTTAAATTTTTAATGATAAAGCAAACACACACAAGAAAGGGATGAATTATGTGTGAATTAAAAAATTTTTGCAATTTACTTTTAATTCTTATAAAGACAGAAGCCTGTTAAAATTTAAAAATAATAGGAGTTTGTCAGACGATGGAACCCTGTTAAACGACAAAAGCCTGTTAGATAATCGAAGCTTGCTAAACAATAGGAGCCTACTAAACGATAAATCATAATAGAACAATTTTAAATAGAAGGTGCCTGTTAAAACTGCAAAGAACCTCTTGCAAGTTGAAAACAGAAAGAGCTTATTATAAAAGTAAAGGAGCCTTTTGCAAAAAAAAAAAAAAACACAAACAATATACTGCAGAAATTTAAAATTTAACAAGGAGAGAGGAATGACGCAGTCGATTTATATTAGTTCAGCTTATACCCCAAGCCCACGTCCGGTACCCAATTATTCAACTTGAGTGTTTCACTAAAATCTCAAGTAGTAATTTGACGAGTCTTTTTAAGCTCATGAGTATATATTTTCAAGGGTCTCTAACCTTCCAAACTAGTACTATTTAGCTAGCCTCTACAAGCTCTCAACAGATGAAAATGTAATTTGCTCAATATGAGCTTCAATGATCTCTCTCAGAAAGAATTTTCACTTTTTAAAGCACAAGAGATTTGACAATGATATCACTTTTAAAAAAATTGATGTTGCATATGTATTTCAAAAGTCTGATTTATTTTCTTAAAAGTAGTGGCTCTTCTGGCATTTCTTTCAACTCCTTGCACCTTTAGTTAATTGGATGAATTTAAATCTGAATAACTTCAATATCATCTTTGCCAAAAATGTTCCAGTAATCATGGGGCTAATATACGACCTTCATAATTAGTAGGATCCTTTCAGATAAATCATTTCTAATAAAGTAAGTTCATAAAGAAGGTTCTTGCAAGAAATGAATCGTAATTTGTATGACTTTATTTCTTTATGAGAATTAACCCATTAACAATAAAAGGAAATAACTCCAATGATAACAATATTCTTCTGGATACTGTGAAATAAATATGGTAAGTTCAATTGGAAGATTCCTACAAGAAAGGAAGCATTTATCCTATAATTTTATTTTCTTTTAAGAATTAGACCATTGATTGTAAAAGGAAATAAATCTAATTTGAATTTTGAAATATTATAAGATTATCATCAAAATCATTAATAATAAACCTTGAGCTAACATCTTGTCTTACTGATTTAACTTTTTATCCAATTTTTAAAACATTAATGTTTATCAATTTCAGATTCATCTCTATTTTAATATGTATTTGATTCTTTTTCGTTGTCGTCCCAATTTAAGTCAAACAAACTAGATTCCTTATGATTTTCGTCACAATCCCAGTTGTCATCTTCTCAAACACCACATCTCTACATACTAGGATATTCTAAGAGATATGATCATACAATCTATATGTTTGTGAATCCTCACATACCCCAAAAAAAATGAATCTTACATTCTTGGCATCTAGGTTTGTCCTTTTGTAATCAAGAATGTGATTATAAGATACACATTCAAACACTTTGAAGTAAGCCATCGATAGTTTGAGTTTGCTCCGAGCTTATTCTAAAGTTATGTTCTATTGCAATCCAAGCGTGATCGAATCATGGGCACAACAAAAAAAACAAACAATTTTACAGATTCCAAGTAGATTCCGATAGTTGAATTAATTTGAATAAAACATGAATTTCAATAAGAAATCATACCTTTTGTGTTCTAGCTGAAAAACCTTTGAAATTGTTTATGAATTGTCAATCATGAGCTGTCCAATTGTCCAGTCTCTGATGGTATCCACAGAGCAATTCTTAATACTGTTTTGATAGGAAGAAGACAAAGTGCTAGCTTCTAAATGTTCTTCCTTTATTTAAATAGAAAAATCATTAGGTTTTTTTAATTATAATTAAATTTCTTTAATTATAATTAAAATCAAATTATGTAATTAAATTTCTTTAATTATAATTTAAATCAAATTCTAATTCTAATTAATTTAATTTTAATAAAATCAAATATGCCATATTTGATCCCTAAAGTTTCTCAAACTTTATAATTAAGTCCAACTTAATTAAATTGATTTTTTTCACAAATTGTTCTTTGATGTGTGACCCATTAGGTTCCTAATAATTGGCAATGATTATAAATTACAATTCTAATTCACAACTAGAATTAGAAAAATTAAAACTTCTTTTAATTTATCTTTAATTCTTCAGTTAAACAATTTATAATCACAAATCATGATTGACGTCTAGTAACATGTCATGATTACCTAATTATCAGGAATGTCAAAGTGATTGATATTACATGTCCATGCATGATTATGATGTATAATTTAATCCTTTTGTCATTCAATATTCTAATTGGATGGAGTATGGATATACTGTCTACTCTTTTGGTCCAATTATGTTTTTTCTTACTAATTAGTGATTGATTTATAATTGAAATTTAAAAACGCCTTTTCAAATATCAATTCACTCTGACCAGAGAATTTCATAAATCATTACTAATAAAAAACAATAGAATATTCTCTGTAATTACTTTAGAGTGATGAGTATTCTATTGACTTTCTCAACTATTTCTATATGGCTCTTACTATATCTAATGACTACAAACTAAATTATCCTAGGACAATTCATAAGTAGTATCAAAATATAGTAATTCCCATACGAGATACCTTGATAATCTCAAGTTTGAGAACCAATTATACAACCATCTTTGTGAGATAATCCACAGACAAATAAGTAATATTCCATTCATAATTCTTATAATCGGGTCAGTTCAACGACTTATTCTCTAATAATCACCTACATAGTAGTTTAAGTATCACCATACTTTAATTTATGAGATTAATTACTTTCTTCATAAGAAAGAAACATAATGTGTGCTAGTTTTACCATTTCAATAATATTCCATCTTGATAAAACTACAACTAGGAACTTTTAGGAATAATACATAAGTGTAAATTTAATCTCATAATTATGATCTCATTATAGTTTCAATTACACAGTAATTATTCCAAGGATTTTACCTTTAGTATTAAAAATAAAATATTAATTAAATTAATACATAAAGATAAATAAGCCTTTTTCATTAATTAAAATAATGTTATAGATTAATTTGCATCCAATTGATTGACTGTAAAGGCATAAATTAACAATCTCCCACTTGTACTAAAGTCAATTGCCTATGAATCTAAATACCATATCCATCCATATGTCGATCATTTCTCTTTTGAGATAATGGCTTAGTAAGAGGATCTGCTAGATTCTTTTCAATGGAACTCGCTCTAATGCTATGTCTTTCCTCTCCACTATCTCCCTGATCAAGTGAAACTTCCTGAGTACATATTTGGATCGTTGATGAGACATGGGTTCCTTTGCTTGCACAATAGCACCATTGTTTTCACAGTACAATACTATAGGCTCAACAATGCTTGGAACCACTCTAAGTTTAGTGATGAAATTCTTGATCCAAACTACTTATTTTGCCGCCTTTAACACTGAAATGTGCTCTACTTCAATTATGAATCTACAATGGTTGGTTGTTTGGAACTCTTCTAACTTGCTGTACCACTATTTATGGTGAAGATGTACCCTGACTATGATCAAGATGACTAGATACTAGCATCTGAATATCCTTAAACTCTTAGTTCATCTCCTTTATAGAACAAGAAAACATCTTTAGTTCTTTTCTAGTACTTTAAGATATTTTTCAAAGCTGTCCAGTGACCCTCACTAGGATTAGACTGAAACCTGCTCATTATGCTCAAAGTATAAGAAACATCTGGTCTAATACATAGCATCGCATACATGATTGATCCAATTTTCGAAGAATATGGAACACAATCCATGTTATCTCTCTTCGCTTATGTCTTTGGACACAAACTCCGTCAGAGAGAAATCCTATACAATATGGATATGAATCCCCTTTTGGAATTCTCCATGCTAAACCTCTTTAACACTTTATCTATGTATATGGATTAGGACAATCAAGTAGCCTTTTTCATCTGTCTCTATTGATCTTTATTTCCGAAATATAGGTTGCTTCTCCCATACCCATCATAGAGAAGTTCCCAATAACCAAATCTTTAAATAAAAACATAGTTGTGTTGTTCCTAATTAGCAATATGTCATCCACATATAGCACTAAGAAAACGATTGCACTCCCATTAACCTTCTTATAGACACATTGTTCATCCACATTTTTTATAAAATCAAACTCTTTGATTGTTTCATCAAAATGGATGTTCCAACTCTGCGATGCTTGCTTAAGTCCATAAATGGACCTTTGCAACTTGCATACTTGATTAGGAAATCTCTTAGATTACAAACCTTCATATTGTGTCATATACACATCCTCTTGCAAATTCTCATTGAGAAATGTTGTTTTGACATTCATCTACTAAATTTCATAATCATGATATGTTGATATAGCTAATAAGATCCTGATGGATTTTAGAATAGCTATCGGTAAAAAGGTTTCATCAAAATCAACCCTTTGTTTTTGTTTGTAATCTTTAACCACTAACCTCGCTTTGTACATATGTACATTGCCATCCGTGTCAATTTTTCTATTAAAAACTTACTTGCATCTAATAGGTACAATACCATTAGGTGCATCCACCAAAGTCCATACTTGGTTAGTGTACACGGATTTCATTTAAGATCTTATGGCTTCTTGCCATTAAAAAAATCAATGTTAGACATTAATTCTTTAAAATTAGTAGGCTTATCATGTATGAGCTATACATTATTCTTTCCCTACTCAATATGTAGATCTAATCTAATGGGGGACGACATATCCTACTAGTGCACTGCGAATAATGTCTCTTTAACTCTCAATTGTACATCATATGTATCAATTTGAGGTTTTTGTTCCATTTTGATGTGAATTTGTGGCTCTTGAACTTCTCTAAGTTCAACCGCACTCCCACTACTTTCTTTGAGAATAAATTTTCTTTCTAAGAATGGAGTACATCTTGAGACAAACATCTTTTGCTCAACAAGATGGTAAAATTGACATGCGAAACTCTCTATCAGATCCCCCACAAATGTACATTTATCTGATTTAGTTTGAAGCTTATCAAATATAGCACACTTCGTATAAGCTTTACATCCCCGAATCATTAAGTGTGATAATCTAGGTCTTCTATTAGTCAATATCTCATATGGTGTCTTATCAACCAATTTAGATGGAACTCTATTTAGAAGATATATTGCGGTTTCAATTGCGTATTCCTATGTCCAAAGGACATAGGAAGGACTGCATGAATCATCATGGAATGTATCACATCTAATAGTGTATAATTTCTCCTCTTAGCAACTCCATTATGTTGTGGAGTTGCAGGAGGAGTCTAATGTGAGAGAATCCCATTCCTTTTAAGTAACCAAAAAAAACTTGTAGTCTAAGTATTCACCACCTCTATCTAATCTAAGTGTCTTAATATTTTTGTTGGTTTATTTCTCGACCTCTAGTCTAAATTCTTTGAACTTTTCAAATAATTCAGACTTTTGTTTCATTAAGTACACATAACCATATCTGGAATGGTCATCTCTGAACGTAATGAAATATGAGAATCCACCTTTAGCATTTGTGGACATAGACCCACATACATCTGAATATATGAATTTTAGTAACTCACTAGTAAGTTGCCTCTTTCCCTTAAAGGATAGTTTGGTCATTTTTTCCAATAAACAAAATTCACAAGTTTCATATGATTCATAATCAAAAGGATCCAAATATCCTTCTTTATGTAATTTTGTGATTCTAGTTTCGTTGATATGACCTAACCTACAAGGCATTAAATAAGATGGATTTTGGTTAACTTTTTTCTTACTATTTATATTAAGAATTGGCCTTTCAATATCTAACTCATACAAACCATTTGTAAGTAACTCAAATCCGTAACAAACATCATCTTTATAAAAAGAACAACTGTTATTCTTAATTACAAAGACAAATCCACTCAAATTGAAATAAAAAATATAAATGATGTTTCTTGTAATAACAAGAAAATAATAACAATTATCAAGTTCTAATATAAAGCTAGAAGGCAAAGTTAAACTACAAGTCCTATAGCTAATGTGGTAACTCTTGCTCCAATGCTAACTCGCAGGTCTATTTTGCCTTTCTTTAATGATCTACTTCATGTTAACATCCGCATGTTATTACAAATATGAGAGCCATATCTAATATCTAATACCCAATTACGTGGAACAGAAGTAGAAAGATTAATCTCAATTATAAACATATTTGAAGAGACAGCTTCATTAAGCTTATCATCTTTTAAGATAGCAAGATAAGATGGGTAGTTCCTCTTCCAATGTTTGTTGAATCTGTGATGAAAACATGTGCCCTTGTCGTTGCTTTTCTGCTTGACACCTCCTTTGGCCTTATTACATTAGTAGAAGCCTTCCGTTTCTTGTTCTTATTCTTCTTAAAGATCTTTTTCTTGCTCTTAAAAGAATAAAAAACAAGTATAGAACTTGGTTTCTTTTTAAGGCACCCTTCTGTAGTCTTGAGCATGTTCAACATTTTAAGCAATGTCATGTCCTTCTAGTTCATGTTGAAGTTCATGACGAACTGTGAAAATCTCAAACCTAGAGACTATAGCACTAGATCAACGCTTAACTTGTTGTTCATAACAAAACCTAATTGAGCCAATTTTTTAATATACCTAATCATCTTCAACACATGTGGGTTGAATGAAGATCCTTCTATCATCTTACATTGAAAAAGTGCCTTAGAGATTTGATATCTCTTTACCCTACTTTATACACTAAATAACTCCTTGAGATGTAGTATCATATTAGGCGCATCCATGTCCTCATGCTGCCTTTGAAGTTTAGGAGATATGCTAGCTAACATCACACATATAGCTTGTTCAACGTCATCAACATAACGTTGATATTTCTCCCAATCTTCATCAGTTGTATCTAAACAAGGTTCTGATGGAGTAGGAGTATCAAGAACGTATAAATACTTTTTCTTGCCTAAGAGCTATTCTTAAGTTTCGTAATCGATTTGAAAAGTTGGGTCCAGTCAATTTGTTAGCATCCATGATGCTCCTCAATGTTAGGTTGGTACTCATCTTCAGAGTTAATAACCAAAAACAAATAAATAAAAGGAGCAAATATTAGTTTATATCCAAAATAAAATAAAATAAAGACTTTAAAGTTATTTGATTACTTCCACTATTTTAATAAAATTAATAGCCCCCACTATTACATCGAAAAGTTATAAAGTAATTTCCAATTAGACTAGGATCCAATTTAAAATTAATTGATCTTGAGTTTGCTCAATAAACTAACTAAATTTAAATTAGGTAGAAAAGTACCTTTCAATCACATCTTATGTGACTCTTAGAACTGTTAGGTAACAACTCTTTGCCATAATATATCATATATATTATTCCTAACCTTGCCTTTAAATCCATATGATCATGAGTTTACTAATCCAAATCATACAAATTTAGTTAAGTAAGACCCATTAATTTAAGATAAAACGTATCTGAGTTAAAGTGACTTTGAGTTTACTCAATAAGCCAAGAAACAAATAGAATTCTGGTTTTATTCTCAAATAATGGAAGGCAATTATCATATTCTTAACGTGTACTCAATATTTAATTGAGGGATTTAAAATTTCAAAAATTTCCATTCTCATCAAAATAATATAATATCATTATATTTATAATTTCAAATATAATCTAATTATGAAAGAAAATATTTAAAAATTTTGCTTGATTTTAATTATTGATTTGATAACTAATTTAATTTGATAATTCAACTCTTGAAAATTAAACTAAATTCAAAACCCTTTCCTAATAAAAATTCCATTTGAAAACAAAATTTCAAAATTGGAAACACTTCATTCAATTTTATTAGGAGTCCTTAAAAATTAGGTTTTTAAAAATATTAAAATCAATTAAAAGAGGGATAGGAGGGTGTCTTGCTTGTGCATTTGACGACACACAGGTGCGTGCAGTGCATGTGCCTATGGTCAATAGGGAGGGTTGACTGGCTCTACTACAGATGCTTTCCGAAGAAGGTGGGCACGTGACCCACACGCGCCCATCATCTTCTCTAGAAGCTTCCACCTGCTTTTGCAACTACCTCCCTCCCACGATTTTCAAATTGATGCTGCCATATCTAATTCCCTCATGTTATTGTTTCACGTTTCCCCAACTTGTCTCCAACTGACACTCATCTCCCTCATTTCCCAAATTGTCATTTGTCGCTTCACCTTCTGTAAACGATCTAGAAGGGGGGTTGAATAGATCTTTAAACCTTTTTATAAAATCAGAAGTTAATACACACAAAACA
>JAOQMP010000007.1:27741133-27754762 GCA_027563575.1 Erythroxylum pedicellare
AAATTGAAACTCAAGTCCTTCAGAACATTTGTATCCCTATTTCTCTAGTTTAATCCAAATCAAGAATCACCTCATTTTACCCTTATATCTTCTTATTCCTTTAATTAAATTAACACCATTCCATACTCTAACTAAATCCTAATTTCTCCATTTAATACCATTTACATGGTAATTAAAGTCTAACCAAAAACAATTTATCAAAAAAAGCCTCAAAATAAAAGAAGTCATACTTATTTAATAAAAAAAGAATTTGGGGGCCAACAATAATTAGTGTATTAGCAAGCCTATGGTAGTGTAATTTCCTAAAGGGAGCTTGAGCCAAACACTAA
The DNA here is from genome assembly GCA_027563575.1 of Erythroxylum pedicellare. Taxonomy (NCBI): domain Eukaryota; kingdom Viridiplantae; phylum Streptophyta; class Magnoliopsida; order Malpighiales; family Erythroxylaceae; genus Erythroxylum; species Erythroxylum pedicellare. The sequence continues at coordinate 27,741,463 of JAOQMP010000007.1, forward strand.
CCATCGAACGTTTGAGAGAAATGAGTGAAACTGTGAGCAAGATCCATTTTATATTTATACTTATCTTTAAGTAATGGTGTCATAAATTGAGTTTGCTTCTGTAGACTAATGAAGAGTAGTCATGAAATATGTGATAGCTTGATACTTAAGTTGGCTAAACTTTGAGGGATCGCATGCTTTGTGAACATGAAGTGATGGAATTAATTGGTTGAGTTTGATTTTTCTTGACAAAAACTAAGGATTTAAGTGTGGGGAAGGTGATAGTTGTACATTAGTATGTGTTTTCTAAGTATTTGGCATATGTTTCTTACATGATAGGTTAGCATCATGTTGTTTTAGGACTTGTTTTGTGTGTTTTTGTTTAGTTTGATCTTTATGGTTGTTCTTTTGTGTTTGATATTGGTTTACAGTAGGAATTCATCATTTTGGTGTAGGAATGGAGGGTGAACACCTTTGTGATTAAGCTTAGGACCAAGAGAAGAGAAGTATCGTGGGAAACATGCCCTTTTCTATGGCTGTGCGTTCTTGTTTTTTTCAACAGCTTCACTTATTGTGGGAAATCTATAGAGAAAGTTTCTGTCAAGACAACCCACGATCATTGGAAGCATAAGTATAATTCCCATGATAATGGGAACTGGAAGTCAAAGGGACACGTGGGTTTTTTGTATTATTTTAGGTTTTCATGACTTTATAAGGAATAGAATTTTGAGAGCCGTCAGATAGTCATGAAACTTGCTTCCTGGAGCCAAAAGACAGAGCTAGAGCCTAGAGATAGGTAGAGTTTCAAGGTTTCATTCGCGATTGGGCAAAGAATACCCCGTTATCTAAATTTTCCGTACTCGGGCCAAGAAGAGGAGAAGCTGCCTCGTCCAGTTTTATTTCAATTTCTTTCTCTTCTAGCATGTTTAACATGAATTATTTTATTATTGGGGATTTTATGAATATTATGATTGGCTAAAACAATTTTTAGGGTTTGATGCTTAAACTATTTGTGAACCTTTGGTTATCGATTTAATGATATAAATGTTTATGTTATTTATTATGCTTAAATCTTACAATAAATTGAGAGAGTGAACTTGGTAATTTGTGTTAATTGTATAATGAGAGTTGATGATTAATAGACCTATAAATAACAAGTTATCGATTTAGTAGGAAGAGATTTCAATATATCAATCCACTGCCTATAGGATAGCTTCATACCTAGTTAAATGCTTAGGAAAGACATTGCACATTGAGGGAAAGTTAATTCTAATTTATTTAACTAGTGATATCTAGCTACACCTTAAGAGAGGGTAGTTAGAATTTTAGGAAATATTGGGTCAAGCATAAATTGAATCAATTAATCAGAGGGGAGCAAATAGGGATAATGACAAGTCCTAATGTTTAAACTTGAATTTTCTCTAAGTTTTAGTTTACGATTTTGGTTTGGGTTGCATTATTTCCTGTTACTTTTAGTTTGTCTTTATTTTATTTTATTTAAATTCAAGTGAAATGATATCTTAAACAAAGAAAAAAATGAATTAAGTGTAGCCTAAACACAATCCTCGTGGGATCAATATCCATTTCCAACTATAAGTACGATCCATATACTTGCGATTTTAAGTGTAAGACTGGTAGTGTGTTTTGCGTTCAACAATCATCATTAAAAAGGGAGAGATTGCTAGCTCAAGGTTTATGATTAACGATTTTGATGATAACTGTATAATATTTCAAAATTTAAATTAGTTTTATTTCTTTATATAAGCAACGATATAATTCTTAAAAGGAAATAAAATCATAGAATAATTACTTTCTTTCTTGCAGAAACCTTCTTTATAAACTTACCTTTTTAGAAATGATTCCATGACAATTGGAAGGATAATACTAATTCGAATCATTAGCTCCAAAAGCCTTAACAAAACTTTATTCTTAACATCTAAATATCAAAGATTTCAACGAAGATGATTTCAAAGATTAAGCAATGGCTAGTTGAAGAAAATGTCTACTTAAGGAAGAGTCACTTCATTTGAAAAAGACACATAATACAAAAGAGACAAGCTTGATCAATATACTTGAAAGTTATATCAAACTCTTTATGCTTTAGAAAGTGATATCACTCTATTAAAAAAGACTATTAAATCCTTTCATACATTTCTTATTGAGGGTTTGTAGAGGCTAGCAAAATATTACTAGTGTGGAAGGATGAAGAACCTTTAAAAATATACACTTGTGAGCTTGAAGAGGCTCATCAACTTGCTACTTGGTTTTTATAGTTAAATACTTAAGTTAAACACTTGGGGGCTAGACGTAGGCTTCGTTATAAGCCGAACTAGTATAAATCTAACGTGCCATTTTTGCTCTCTTCCTTAATTCTAGATTTTGGTATTATAAGTTTTCAAGAGGCTCCTTTTGTTTTTATATCGTAAGAGGTTTCTTTCAAAAGTTAACAGGCTCCTATCAATTAAGCAAGCTCCTTTCTTTTTATGTGCTAGTAAGCTCTTATCTTTTAAAAAAAAAGGCTCCTATCATTTTGAGCGATAGCAGGCTCCTTTCGATAATTGTCTTCTTTCTATTTGAGCATTAATAGGATCCTTTTAAAAGTTTATAGGACCCTTCTATTTATAAATTTATTTTGTTTAAACAGGATTTTATTGATTTGAAAGCTTCTTAATTTTTTTAAAACATAATTCACCCCCTCTTGCGTGTGTTTGGTTTATCAAATCTAACTGCCAAAGGTATAAATTATGGAAAGTCAAATTGGATTTGTCAGGTAACTCCTCGGCTTATATGAATCATAAATCCAATTTAGTTATAGCGACTTCAAGTTTTTGGTGGCTAGATGGTGGAGCATCAAATCATGTTTCTTCCACAATGCAAGGTTTAGATCCAGTAGAAAGCTAACTAAAGGGGAGGAGAAGCTGATGATTGGTAATAATGAAGAAGTTGATGTTTTATATGTAGGGGATATAGGTTTAAACGTCAATACAGGGTTTGTACTTATTTTATAGGACATATTTTATATACCATCTTTTAACGGAACCTGATCTCTATATCAGTTTTGGATAAAGAGGGTTATTGTTTTGCAATTGATACTTCAATTGTAAATATATATTTCCATGCAAAACATATTAAAACTACCTTCTTGTCTTACGGGTTATATAGAAAGTGTCTTACGCTTAATGAACTGTAGGCTTCTTCTTATATTGTCGAATTTGTTACTCGTAAGAGACCTCTGATAAAGGAAATGTCATACAGGTTGTGGCATAAATGCTTAGGCCACATTTCCAGAGATATGTTTGAGAGATTGATAAATGAAAAAGTTTTGCCAACTCTAAATTTAAATGATCTGGAAACAAATGTTGACTATTGCAGAGGTAAGTTCCCCAAGTCAACTTGTGTTTCTAGCTTATTAGTCCTTATACGTACAAATATTATTAGATTCCCACGATTAATGGGCCAAAATTCAGGAAGAAAATGGACCTTGATCGATATAGACTAGACTCATATCAGGCCTTTAATAGGGAAGCTCGATATAAATGCTATATGAAGAGGATAAGGTCTCCTACAGTTGCTCACAACATTCGTGAGCATTTAGATTATCTGGCCTATTAAGAGAGCTCTCATTTTCAGAAAACTATAGGAATAGGTTGACCACGTGCCGGTAAGAAGATCTCATGAAGTTTCAGGTGAATTCAATCTCGTTACGGCCTTTGAAAGCTCCTCTAAGCTTATGATGTAACCAAAATTAGGTATTTCTATATTTCTTCATTTATTTACCGTCCACGTTCGATCTAATACATGTACGAAGGTTTATATTACTTGTTACAATCGTAACTTAATAGGTGGTGTTGGTAACTGAGGGGACCTTGATCTCGATCATTGTCTCTTTCCTCTGACAGTACTTCTTCCAATAACTGAGGTGGATCCTCATCTTGGCAAGTGTACTTTTCCTCTTCCATTTTAATGATTTCTAGAGCTTTAGTACTTTGACTTCTCATGTCTTCATTCTAATTAACACTCACTAATCCCGAAAAGAAATGCCAAACAAAATCAAAACATGAACACATCTTCGGAGCACTAAAGTATAGACTAATACTAGATTATTCGGTTCTAAAAAGATTAATAGTTCTGCCTTAGTTTGGGTTCACTTTCAATGAAGGCCCACACTACCTAGCTTTTGACTTCTTGGGTTCCCCTTCTTCAGTGGGCTTGCACCCATCTTTACCGACGAAAGGATTATCAACACATGCTATCACGGTTAGTTCTCTCTGCCACTATTTACTTTCTTTGGTATAAGAGGAATAACCGCATCTTCAGTAGGCGACATCGATCGCCCAGGACATTATTGAGGACATCATCGAGCTCATCCGTTCTAAACTTCTTGTCCTTGAGTCTCATTTTCGGATACTTGATCTTCAGCAGCATATTAGGAGACCTCCCATTTAGCCTTGTTTTTTGTATTTGATGGCTGCCTGTGACTTATTTGTTTTCTTTGTATATAGTTTTTGAGTGCCTTCTTTGGCCTCTTTCTTTTCTTTGTATTGAACCTTCTCTTTTATTAATCTATTTGTTATTCTCTTCCAAAAAAAAGACAACGGAGGGATCAATGATTATAAAATTAAGAAAGGAAAGACAAATAATGCACGAATTATTGACTAAATACTAATAAATTGGCAACTTGAAATAGAAGAAGTTTTAAATTTTAGTGCACAAATATAGTTAAATATTATGGTTTTTTTATTACAATTATCATAATTATATTTATATTGTTTATAATTGCCAAAATAGATAATAATGAACAAGTGAGTTTTTTATTTACTCAGTGTTTAGGTGGTCATAATAATTTATATTCTTTTTCCAAAATTTGATAATTTCTAGCCAATACTGCATAAGAACCAACTCCTTTTTCCTTTTCTTTTCACATATAACCTCGATCTTAATTCACAATAGTAATGAATTAATTTTTAATTTGTTTATGGGAATATGTGCATAATAATTAGTTGGACTTGATTTAAATCCAAAGGAAGACAAATTAAGAAGATTTAAATTGAAAATTCTAGTATTTAACATGCTGCCAAGCGCCATAAGAACAAGTTTATCTTCCTAAATTGGAGTTAAACTACCATAGTAAATGACAAACTAGTCATCGCAAAACCTACGGAAACACATAGGGGTTCAGGGAAAGGATCCCCAGATATTGGGCAGCTATTGTTAAGCTGGGTACTATACTTTTTGAAATGGGCAGAGTAGCCGAAAATACAGCTAGGTGGATTATTTTAATAACAGCCATCCAAAATGCCTATTTCCTCCCATGATATGGGTTAACACCCCTTAATCACTTATAATACCCCAAATGTCTAAATGCATTTTCCAACTGAAATGAAATATTACTACTGAAATGGAATTGTCCCTCCTAAAAAGCCCTAAAAAGAATGATCCCAAGCATATACTTAACATGTTCCCCTTCTCCTAGGTCCGAAAATGAAAACCTCACTCCTCACTCTGAACGAGATGAGCCCTCACTCAAGCAATAAAAACCTTGCACCTTAGAATATAATCGATTCTAGCTACCTTTTAGAGATTGAGTAGGCCTTTTCTCCGAGCTCCTAGGCTAATGTCTATCCCTTTGGAGAGTTCCTAGCAAATGTCTATCCCTTTTTTTTCTTTCCTGGGGAATTAGGTGTTGATAAATTTTAAACAAAATATTTATTAACTTAGTGTGATACTAAGCACAATTTATAAAAGATAAATAATAAATTTCAAAAACACACTTAAGCAATAATCAAATGGTATAAGAAAAGATAAATGTTGACTAATTTATAGTGGTTCAACAAATAATCATTGTTTACATCCACTCTCAAGAGTCTTTTTAGAATTCTACTATAACTATTTTTTAGGGTGAAGAATAACCTTTGTACAATCTTTTTTGGAAAACGAAGAACCTTTATATAATCTTTTTTAGCGGTGAAAAGATATTTCAATGTCACTTAGGTCACCTCTAAGCACGATAAACAAAACTCTAATAGTATCTTACAACTTAAGATATATGATTTTATAATTTTCATAATATCAAAAAGGACCACTAACTCGAATATGAGATGATGAAGCTTAAATTCTTAATAATCACTTAGAAATATATATACTAGAAACCCAAATACTTTTTAATGCAAGAACTAATAAAAAATGTATATTTATAGGTTTTAGGATCCTTACTAGATGTTGAAGCCAAAAAATTAACTGTTATAATATCTAGTTCCATCATATTGGTCAACCATTGTGATGTGTATTTAATGCACAAAATTCATTACTTATTGTACATTGTTCAATCACTGCACCACATTAGTCGACTAATAATTCAATAAATAGTCGTGTTACATACTTGACCTACGTTGATCAATCACCAACTAGTATTATTTGACCAATCCTCCTAAAATCATGATTTTAATAACTTTAAATGCTTATACTTAAGTTTTTTAATACAATTATAATTAGAAACAACTTCCAAACTATACTCTAAAGATTGTTTCAAGGACTAAGATGTTATTTCCTTAAAAAAAGCTTTAATTCCTCTTGATGAATGAAAAGACTAATATAATAAAGTAAGATGAGATGCTTATGCATAATGAGGCTTTGAATTTCTCAAACTAACTAAATAATATCATAATTAATATTACAAATATAAAATGATCTTAGTATGCATTTATCTTCTTTTATTCTTAACTTGATCTTCATTTTAAAGCTGGCAAACCTTAACTTTTCTTTTTCAACTTATAAACTGTCTTCTTGAATTATGACAACATCTTCCTCTTATATTGTTTTTAAAAAATAATAAATTAATTACTCAAACTTATATTTTGTTATCATCAAAGAAAATGATTGGAACCTCTCATGGTTCAATACAAATGATTCTAAAAGATATAATACCTTCAAAGGGATTGTTCCACTCAATATAACCTATTAAAAGTATAAATAATGACTACAATTGAAGGTATTAACATAGATATGATAATAGCTTATTATTAGAGGAAGATAATTACATATATTTTGTTTATAATAGAAGATATGATAAAGACAGTATATTGGTCAACAAAATCTACAAGTGCACAGAGTCGTTCCTAGTACCTACAACTCGAGCATTCCAAGGTCAGTTCCCACAAGGACTAAAATACTCGCCATCGAATTAATCCTAATTTCTTGAACAAAATTGACAATAAACTTAAAAGATTATTGGATTTGGGTAGGCAATAAATTGTAAATACTGGAAAATAACAAACAAGGATAATTTGATGATTTAATCTTAAGGCTTTGGGGTTCACCAACTCAAGAGATAGATTAATAAATTATGAAATTGATTGAATGACAAATTATAATAACAATTGCAAAATTTTACTCATATTCTCTCTCAAGACATATAAGAATATCTAACTAGTAGATTACCATCACTCAATGTGCAACCTAACTAGTCAAACTCAAGAAGAACAAGTAACCACAAGTTATCACACTAGCTTAGGATATCTCTATCTTTAAATCTAATATGTTTATCTTCCTAGTACATCAATCATACTTCACCTCTCAGTTCATCATATGATTCCTAAGATTACATCTATGGTGATCAAGCATATAAACTACAGTGAAATGTAAGAGAGATAAACATAACCCAAGAACTTTCATTCAACACCAATCAATCCATAAATCACAAATCAATCCCCCAATTAGGCTACATTCCTCATCCTAAATGAGGTATAGTTCCAGAACATGATAACAGAAACCATACATATAAAGATGCTCAACATTCAAGAAAGAGTAGAGAGAGAAGGTAAAGAGAACACAAAACAAGATTGCTCCCAATGCTTGGATTAGTAATCTAAAACTTCTTCTTTATCTTTTTTTAAGTGCCTCCTTATGTGGCTGCCTCGTTTTTAGTGTCTAACCCCTCATTAGGTCTGAAAAATGAGTATTTATAGTGTCTTGGGTTCAAAAAAACCTAGTATTTTTTAAACAGTGGAAGGCAGATCTTCTTTGGGCCGACAATTTCCATTAAATGGACTTAATGTCTGTTTAGCGGACCTTCTTGAGTCTGGGAGCGAAGTTGGCCATGCAATGTCTATTAAACGAACATACATTGATCATTTACAAAATGCTCACTTTTTTACCCTTCAATTAATGGAATCTCTCCTTGGAGTCTTCATGAAAGTTGTAGAACTCGGAGTCCTCTTCGAAAGCATCCTTGAATGACCTTAATCTGACATCTACAGTAAAAGTTATGACTTTTAACTTCGAAATTTATCCATCTATACCTATCAAGCAATAAAGTAGAAATGTGTGAGAACTCACTAAATAAAGCTTCAAATTCACATAGAGATAAGTCAAATTGGTTCCAATTCATCCCAAAATCATTTAAGAATAATTTGACTTATCAAATTCCCCCACACTTAAACTATTGCTTATCCCTAAGGAAAAAAAAAATAAAACTAACTACTAAATCCTTAACCAAGTTATTGATTCCACTTTTGTAGGTATACAATGGCATTTAGTATATGTCACAAATATTTAAACCACTATGCGTCCATAATGGAGGAGTTGTAGTCTCCTGAGGGTTTACTTAAAACAAATGATACCCATAAACATTTCCATTCAATCATTTCACACCTAATCATCATCATAGCTCAATCTAATAAGTAGAAAGCATTATAGATAAGAAAGGAACCATAGATACAAAGTCACATAATATTTCATAAATTAGACCACAACTAAGCAACTATAAGACCTCATAATACTTTAATTAATCAAAATCATATGCCATGAATGAAGTCTCTCATGAAACATTCACTTTCACACACAAGTATTTAAGGGTTACTCTCAATCATCTTCTTATGCATGTCTCTTACCATAAGCTTGCATTTTATCTACTTCTCCATTACTCCCATCTATGGCATATCCATGAATCAAAAAGATCTTTATTCCTTTGGTTGTAATGGGGCCAAGGGGTAAAGTAGGCTACGAAAGAAAGGATAGGAATTCAAATATTCAACAATTATGATAGCAGAAATCACAAATCTAACAATCATTTTTGGCAAACTCTACTGAAAAAATGCCATATAATCATAATGTTTATGACATTCCACCAACTATATTGTCCCAATTTCCATCATTCTTTTACCTTGAAAACTGAAGTGAACACGCTTTATTTATTAGTATCACTTTTTCTTTTTCTTTTTCTTTTTCTTTTTTCTCTTTTTTTTTGTTTTTGACAACATGCTTCTTCAATTACCATAAAAATACCCCTATACTTCTTCCTTTGTCTACATTTCAATCAAAATATTAAATTCATAACATTAATCGCTCTACTAACCATTGACCAAAGGTGAATTCGTTTTCCTTAGTTCAAGGTTCTTTAGAATATGTTTACAAAGAAAAAGGCTCAAATACAATCACTAAGCACAAAGGGTTCACTTGGGGATGGATATATAAAAAGGGTTAGCTATTTGGATCAAGCGCAATCCTAGTGCCTTTTATCACTTTCATGAACATACCATAAAATGATTGTGTAACCTTGAAGAGATGCAATGCAAGTTCTAGAAGTAAACATATATCAAAGAGAAAATTATATTGCTCATAAAAAAAGTCAGAATGAGTGCAATCCTTTAGGCTCCAAATAGCTCACTTAGTGATGTTTACTCATTCAATAGCATGCTCATTCAATTAATTTAACATTATATTATCCCATTGTGAGGAGGTATATAGTCCATTTAATCATATTATGCATCTTATTTAAGATCAATCTTATCCATAATGCCTTTAACTCATTACATTGGATTATAATGACAATAAGATCGTGAATGATGTATAAATAGGCAAATATGCTTGATGACAATATGTACAATTAGTTTATATAAAACTACCCAAAACAAATTAAATTCTTTTATTTGTAAATTGTAAGATGATTTAATGCCAAACAGTGTATCCATGACCATCAATTTATCCTCCCCCATACTTAAAATCTACATTGTCCTCAATGTGAGGAAAGAAAAAGAAAATGTAATACAATTAACAAAAGGAAAAGTAAGGTTAGAGAAACCCCTTGAAATAGTCGATTGCCCAAATTCTGTACCATGTGTTCATATCTCCTTCAAACTATACAAATTATGAAGATGAAGCAAAATGAAGTTGAAGTTAGGTTTATAATGCACCAACATAAAATCAAAGCTAAGGCGAGATTAAAAGTAAAATGCACAATTACATGCATGCGAGGTCAGATGCAAATGTAATCCTATGACCTAATGATATCATTGTCCTTTGATCCATGAAATTTTTCAACATGTCATTTATTCTGGCTTCTGATGCCACGAGATTGCTCACTTCTGCTTGAAGATCTCTGATATCTACCCGAACTTCTTGCATCTAAGCCAAAATGTAACTGTCTACTAGAATTAAGTTAGCTCTCGATTGCTATGCCGCAGGGACATCCTGATTGGGCCTTGCTGTTGTGGACTGATCCACCCATGAGGAGCATTGTCTATGAATTCCAATTCTCTCATTTTATCAACATTAACGACATCCACCTCAGTCGTATAAGCCACTTCTTCATTTCTCTTGATGACCTTAAGATGTCTAAACAGTTGGGTTAATAGGACTAGAAACATAAATCTCTTCGTCTCTTCCTAGTGGTGTACCATTTGTAACATCGAGATCATTATCACCTTGGCAGCATCAATGCCTTGAAATTGATCATCGTGGTAGAACATTATATCCAGAATAAACAATCTTTGTAGTGGAGGTATCCAGAATCACTGGCTTTGGGCATGACATTATATGCCAGTCGGAAAGCTACCAACCTTAGTCTAATGTCAAGGTACTTACAATAAATAAAGGACTGCTGATTTGTAGATCACCAGGTAGTTCTAATCACGAGCCGATCTATAGCATTGTACTTATCCTATGTACTATCACATGAACGTTTGGCCTGCTTATTAAAGGATGGCACATTGCCTCCTATTGGCAGCTTTAAATGTCTACAAATTAGCTCTTCAATTATAACCACCGCTTCCCTATTGACTTGGGAAGTGAGCACAGGTGGTTGTTTTCTGGCTTCTGCATTGATGTTGGTATAGAATTGTTTGACCGCCTCCAGGTAATATGTACCCTTGAGGGTCAACAATTTTCCCCAATGAAACTTGTCTAAATTCGCCCTTACATGGCACACTTAATCAATATTCTCCGCCACTAAGACTTCAATCACAAACTTGTTTCTTTTCTTATTACACCAATCTTCGCATTGTGCATTGATGAACTGGGTTGCTCCGAATTAGATTCCTCTATTTCTCTGAATAGATTTTTCCCCTAACTGATCGAGAGGATTGGCCAGTATTCTTCCTTACGGATTTCTTAAACCGCGACATCTTAGGGTAGCCTTACAACCCATAATAATTTCAAAGCAATGGATCTTAACCCCGAACAACCAAGCAACGATTTTCTTTCAAACTCAATCTCACAACTCCATACAACCGAACCTTCTTAAATCAAAACACAACCTAAAATTTAGTTTAATCAACCCAACACTTCAGTATACTAACCAACTCGTTTAATTCAACAACCCAATCTAAAATCAGTTCAATCTTAACCCACACTTTAATATAAATCAACTCCTTAACCTTCAATACACAATCCGAAACTCACTTTCAATCCCAACCCAATACTTCAATACACCAACCAGCTCCTCAAATTTAACAACACATTCTAGAATTTATCTCAGTCTCAATCAACACTTCACTATGTAACAATATACCAATCAAACTCAGCATTATTAAGAACACATTGAAATTCCACCATTGAAGAACACTTACCCATACCTAATAGAGGTATAAGTTATATGAAATCTGCCCAAAATCTCAAGACAACCCTACTGTTGATGCTAAGAAGTGATTGAAGAGAGGAAGGTGATTTGAAAGGCCAGGACTAGTTGGCATGGATTGTCGTAGGGATGAGGTTAATGAAAGGCAGAGAAAGGGAGAAGAAAGAAGAAAAGTATAGGAAGTCATAGGCTTAGAGGGTGGCTAGCATAGATGAGGGTGAGAGAGGATGCAGGGGAGACCAGGAGATGACAATAGGATAAAGAGAAAATACGGGAAAAGAAAAGAGAAAAAGTTTTTTAAATATGAATGTAAGTAATATCCGTTAAGCAGACATGATGTCCGCTAAACGGACCTTTAAGGGTTTCTTTAGCTGTTTTGATGTTGCAGGTCCATTAAGCGGACATTATATCCATTTAACGGACCTTTATGGGTCTATCTGCACTATATTGAGTCTGTAGTCCATTAAATAGACTTCATATTTGTCAAACAGACATTCTTGGCCTTTTTCAAGTTTTACTCACCTTATTCACTCTTCTTTTAGTCCTTCTAACCATTCAATGATATCATAGGACTACATGTATGATGTATAAGTGCTAAAAGAAAGAAAATACATTAAAATAAAACAAAGAGAGATTGCCACTTACATCCTTCACACCTAACATGGGTCTTACCTCCAGAGTTGAAAAGTTATGATCCCACTATTCCTCATATTATTAGGAGATGTCATTGGGCTGTCTCCCAAACATTATCCCTATACACACACATAAACTAGAATAAGAAGATGTGACAAAAGTGGAAAATTTTTAAATAACAAAAGGGTTAGAAACATTGGGTTGCCTCCCAATAAGCACTAAATTTAATGTCCTCAGCTGGACTCGACCATCTGAAGTCAATTTTTGAATATGATGGTGGAAATACATCCAACCATTTCTCCCTCCAAATATTGCTTAAGTTGTTATCCATTGACCAAAAAGGACTCTTGATAATCCCTTCTAATCTCCACATCTCCATGTGGGTATGCTTTTATCACCATGAACGGTCCCGACTATCTTGATTGCAATTTCCCTAGAAACAATTTCAAATGAGAATTAAATAACAAAACCTTTTGACGAGGTTTAAATTCTCACCTAAGGATATGCTTATCGTGGAAGGCCTTAGTTCTCTCCTCGTATATTCGAGCATTCTAAAAGCATTTAGGCGAAATTCATTTAACTTCGTTAGTCTCCTTTGTCCAGCTTCTTTGAGATTATAGTTCAACTTCCGGATTGCCTATAATGCCTTGTGCTTAATTTCAACCAAAAGATGGCAAGATTTTCCAAAGACTAATCTATAAAGAGACATCCCTAAAGGAGTCTTGTATGCTGTCCTGTATGCCCAAAGAGCGTCATCAAGCTTCAATGCTTAATCCTTTCTTAAGTTATTAATAGTTTTCTCCAAAATTTTCTTGATTTCATTATTATGTACCTCAA
>JAOQMP010000007.1:27754862-27770096 GCA_027563575.1 Erythroxylum pedicellare
ATACTACATAAGAAAGATATGAGGAAATTTATATAGAATGTAATATTTCATAAATCATTATAATAGTTACGATTTTTATATATACATTCATATAACATTACCATATATAATAATAATAGAAATTTGATTAAAAATAAATTTCAATATATTAGAAAATGGAAATCAATATTAAATAATAATATAATAAATTAAAAATAAAATTTAATATTAATCAAAATGACTTTAACAACAATTTGATTTCGAAGATTACTATATGATGTATATGATAAGGATTGTATAAGTATAAAAATAAATTTAGTTATCAAAATTGTCATCATTACTTTTTATTAATATTTTTTAATATATACGATTTCATAGTTGTATGTGGTCTCACAAAATTGTATTTATTATCTATAATTTCTATCATGATTTATGTTTATGATATTTTACAAAAAATTAGCAAAATTTAAAATTCTATTAAAAAAGTATAGTATTAGCTACGGTTTTTGATTTTGGTAGGCAAATGTTGTACATTTTGCGACAAATTGTTAATTCGTCACCAAATGTTTCAACCTAAAAAAAATTAAGTTGAGACGACATCATTTGTTCAATGACAAATGACGCTATCTCGGCATTTGGTTAATGAAACAAACCCGACCCCCTCTTACCCCACCTCCTAAATTCTTTTGGCCTCTCTTCTCTTCCTAGCGATTTTTCAAAATCTATTGTAAGCTTAAAAATAAATGTAGTTAACAACAATGTCACTTTAAAGATGAAATTTAAAATTAATGACAATGATTGTATAAGTGTACAAATAAATTTAGTTAACAAAAATGTCATTTATAATTTTTAATAATCTTTTTAATATATATGATTTCATAATTTTATGTGGTCTTACAAAACTGTATTTATTATATATAATTTGTATAGTAATTTTGTTTTTTGATATTATGAAAAAATTTAGCAAAAATAAAAAATGTATAAAAAAGTATAGCATTAGTGACGCTTTCGAATAGTAGTTACCAATTTGGTGATAAATTTCGATATCGTCACAAAATGGTACATATTGTAAATAACTTAAGTGAAACGACGTCATATTCATCGAATGGGTGATGATAATTAGATGCAAGCTGCCTCCCCCCCTCCCAAACATCTTTTGACTCTCCTCTCTACTATATAAGTTTTCTCCCTTTTCTCTTCTCCTCGTTCGTTCATCTTGTTCTCTTTGTTTTGTGCTCCATTGTTGGTCGACAAAATCTGCAAGTGCACAGAGTCGTTCCTGGTGCCCACAAATCGAGTGTTCCAAGGTCTTCTCCTACAAGGACTAAACTACTCACCACTGAATTAAACTGAATTACTTGAATGAAATTGACAATAAACTTAAAAGATGATTGGATTTGGGTAGACAGTAAATTAGAATTACTGGAAAATAACGAACAAGGATAATTTGATAATTTAAACTTAGGGTTTTGGGGTTCACCAACTCAAGAGATTGATTAATAAATTATGAAATTGATTGAATGACAGGTTATAATAACAGTTGCAAAACTTTGCTTATATTCTCTCTCAAGACTTATAAGAATATCTAACTAGTTGATTACCATCTCTCAATGTGTAACCTAACTAGTCAAATTTATGAAGAACAAACAACCACAAGTTATCACAATAGCTTAGGATATCTCTATCTCAAAATCTAATGTGTTTATCCTCTTAGTGCATAAACCATACTTCACCTTTTAATTTTTCATATAATTCCTGAGATTGCATCTATGGAGATCAAGCATAGAGACAATAGTAAAGTGCAAGAGAGATAAACATAACCCAAGAATTTTCATTCATACCAACAATCCATAAAATAAAAATCAATCCCCCCAAATAGGCTACGTCCCTCACCCTAAATGAGGTTTAGTTCCAGGACATGATAACAAAAACCGTACACATAAAGATGCTCAATAGTCAAGAAAGAGTAGAGAGAGAAGGTAGAGAGAACATAAAACAAGATTGCTTCTAATGCTTGGATTAATCCTCTAAATCTTCTTTTCCTCCTTTTCAGTGCCTCCTTATATTGTTGCCTTGTTTTCAATGTCTAGCCCCCTCATTAGGTCTTAAAAATGAGTATTATATTGTCTTAGGTTCAAAGAAACCTAGTTTTTGCTAAACAAGGGAAGGTAGATCATCATTGGGTTGACAAAGTTCGTTAGGTGGACATTATGTCCATTTAATAGACCTTCTTGGGTTTGGGAAGTGAAGTTGGCCAGGCAATGTCCATTTAAATGGACATACACTGGTCATTTACAAAATGCACACTTTTGACCCCTTCAGTTGACAAAATGTCTCCTCATAGTCTTCATGGAAGTTGTAGCACTCGAAGTCCTCTTCGAAAGCATCCTTGAATGACCTTAATCTGATATCCATAGTAAAAGTTATGCCTTTTTCCCCCGAAATCTCTCCATTTGTAACTATCAAGCAATAAAGTTGAAATGCGTGAGAACTAACCAAAAAAGGCTTTCAATTCACATAGAGGTAAGTCAAATTAGTTCTAATTCATCCCAAAATCATATAAGAATAATTTGAATTATCAAATTCCCCCACACTTAAACTATTCCTTGTCCCCAAGCAAAAAAAAAAAGAAAAGAAAAGAAAAGAAAAGAAAACCAACTACTAAATCCTTAACCAAGTTATTGATTCCACGTTCGTAGGTGTACAGGGGCATTTAGCATATGTCACAAGCCTTTAAACCATTATGTGTCCATAATGGAGGAGTTATAGTCTCTCGAGGGTTTACTTAAAACGAATGGGTCCCACAAACATTTCCCTTCTATCATTTCACACCTAATCACCATCATAGCTCAATCCAACAAGTCGAAAGCATTATAGGTAAGAGTTAAAACATAGATGTAAGGTTACATAATACTTTATAAATTAGATCATTACTAGGTAACAATATGACCTCATAATGCTTCAATTAACCAAAATCACATGCCATGAATGAAGTCTCTCATAAAGCATTCACTTTCACACACAAGTGTTTAAGGGTTACTCTTAATCATCTTCTCATGCATGTCTGTTACCATAAGCTTGCATTTTCTCTACTTCTCCATTACTCCCATCTATGGCATATCCATGAATCAAAAATGTCTTTATTCATTTGGTTGTAATGGGGCCAAGGGGTAAAGTAGGCTATGAAAGAAAGGATATGAATTCAAATATTCAACAATTAGTAGAGCAGAAATCATCTTACAATCATTTTTAGCGAACTCTACTAAAAAAGTGCCCTACAATCATAATGTTTATGAAATGCCACCAACTCTATTGTCACAATTTCTATCATTCTTTCACCTTGAAATTTGAAGTGAACACTCTTTATTTATTAATATCACATTTTCCTTTTCCTTTTTCTCTTTTTTTCGATTTTGACAGCATGCTTCTTTAATTACCAGAAAAACACCCCCACACTTCTTCCTTTGTATACCTATCAATAAAAATATTAAATGCATAGCATTAATAGCTCTACTGACCATTGAATAAGGGTAAATTTGTTTTTCTTGGTTCAAGGTTCTTTAGAGCAGGTTTACAAAGAAAAAGGCTCAATTACAATCACTAGGCACAAAGGGTTCACTAAGGTATTGATTTATAACAAGGGTTAGCTATTTGGCTTAAGCTCAATCCTAGTGCCTTTTATCACTTTCATGAACATACCATAACATGATTATGTAACCTCAAAGAGATGTAATGGAATTTCTAAAAGTAAACATACATAGAAGAGAAAATTATATCACTCATAAGAAAAGTAGGATTGAGTGCAATCCTATAAGCTCAAAATAGCTCACTTGTTGATGTTTACTCATTCAATAGCATGCTCATTCAATCAATTTAACATTATATCATCCTATTATGGCAAGGTATGTAATCCATTTAATCATATTATACATATTATTTAAGATCAATCTTATCCATAATGCAATTAACTTATTAAATTGGATTATAATGACAATTAGATTGTGAAAGATGTATAAATAAGCAAACATGCCTGATGAGAATATGTACAATTAATTCATGCTTTTTTTAATTAGAAATTGTACCATCAATTTATCCTCCCTCACACTTAAAATCCACATTGTCCTCAATGTTAGGAAAGATAAAGAAAAAGCAATGCAATTAATGGAAGGCATAGTAAGGGTAGAGAAACCCCCTAAAATAGACGATTGCCCAAATTCCGTCCCTTATGTTCATATCTCCCATCAAATTATACACATTATGGAGATACAGAAAAATCATACTGCAGTTATTCTTACAATTGCCAACATAAAATCAAAACGAGGGTGAGATTAAAAGTAAATTGCTCAACTACATGTATGGGAGTTTAATATAACCCTAAACCTAAATGTAAGGCCCTATGATATCATAGTTCCTAAGGAGGTTGTTGTTGCTCTATAAAAGCCCTTAACATCTCTTTTATTTTAGCTTGTGAAGAGGCAAGATTGGCCACTTCCGCTTGAAGATTTCTGATGTTTGCCTACATCTGAGTTAGAATTTCAGTATCCCCTGAAGCTAAAGGGCTCTTAGTTGCTGTGCAGTAGGGGCTTCCGAATTGTCCCTCTCCTGATGTGGATTAATCCACCAATTGGGACCATTTTCTCAGCATTCAAACTCTCTCATCTTGTCAGCATTGATGACATCCACCTCAGTAGTATAAGCCACTGTTTCATCTCGTTTGATCACCTTAAGATGCCTAAATAGCTAGCTTAATAATATTGGAAATATAAATCGCTTTGTCTCTGTTTTGTTGTGAACCACTTGCCACATGGAGTTCATCATCATCTTGGCAGCAATAATGCCCTGAAATTGGTCATCATGAAAGAACATTTTATCTAAGGTGTACATGTTTTCATTTCAGAGGTATCCGGAGTCACTGGCCTTAGGCATTACATTATGCACTAGCAAAAAAGCTACCAACCTCGGGGTGATATCAAGGTGTTTGCAGTGCATAAAGAACCGCTAATTAGTAAATCAGAAAGTAGCTCTCATCCCAAGCCGAGCCATAGCATCGTGCTTATCCCATTAATCATCACTTGTACACTTGGCTTACTTGTCAAAGGATGGGACATTACCTCCCATTAGCAATTCTAAATGGCTACAAATCAATTCCTTTGTTATAACCACTGCTTCCCCATTAACTTTTGAGGTGAGCACGGGTGGTTGTTTTCCAGCTTCTGCACTGAGATTGGCATAAAATTGCTTGACTGCCTCCTTGTAATATGCACCCTTGAGGGTCAACAACTTTCCCCATTAAAACTTGTCTAAATTGGCCCTCACGTGGCATGCTTCATCAATACTTTCTACCACTGAAACTTCAATCACAAACTCGTTGTTTCTTTTCTTCTTGTACCACTCTTTGCATTGTGCATTGAGGAACCTAGGTTGCTCAGAAGTAGGTTACTCTACTTTTTGGACTAGATTTTTCCCTCTAACAGACCGAGAGGATTGGCCGGTGTTCTTCCTTGTGAATTGCTTAAATTGTGACATCTTATGGTAGCCTCACAACCCACGGTAGTTTTAAACAAATTGACCTCAACCCAAACAATTAAGCAACAATCTCCTTTTAATCTCAATCTTATAGCTCCATAAACCAATTTTTTTAAATTCAACAACACAACCTGCAATTCAGTTCAATCACCCCTAACACTTCAATTCAATTCGGCCTCTTCAAATTCAAAAATCCAAGCCCAATACCTTTCAATCTCAACCCACAATTCAATATAAATCAGCCCCAAAAATCAATAACAAAATTTGAAATGTTTCTTGAATCTCATCCTAAAATTTTAACACAATCTCGCCTAAAATTAATAACAACTAAGATTGTATCACTTTCAAGCATCAACCCACAATATGACAATGTGTAGGACACTTACCTAAATCGTATTGAAGTAGAAATCACCTATACTTCATTCCCAACCTCAAGAATCTCGTTCAAAATCATCAACCATGGTAGAAGAGAGAGAGATGGCTTGAAAGATAAGACTTTGGTTGGAATGGAGTGGTATGGGGATGGGGTCTGTGAAGGAAGAGAAAGGGGGAAGAATGAAGTAAAAGAATGGAGAAACTTGTGCTAGAGAATGGCTGGCATGAACGAAAGTGAGAGATGATGCAGGTGAGACCAGGAGGTGGTAATAAGGTAGAGAGAAGTGTGGGAAAAGAAGAGGGAAAAGGTTTTTTAATTCTAAAAGTAATCAATGTCCGCTAAACGAACCTTTACGGGTCTGTGTGGTTGTTTGGAAGATTTATGTCCGTTAAGCGGACATGATGTTCGCTAAACGGACCTTTATGGGTTTCTTTGGCTTTTTTGAAGATGTAGGTCAGTTAAGCGAACATATATCTATTTAACAAACCTTTGCAAGCTTGTCTTCACTGTGTTGAGTTTGTAGTCTATTAAATGGATTTCATGTCCGTTAAGCTGACTTTCTCGACCTTTTTCAAGCTTTTCTCACCTTATCCACTTTTCTTTTGTTCCTTCTAACTATTCAATGATATCATAGGACTACATGCATGATGTGTGAGTGCTAAAAATGAAAGAATGTTAAAATAAAACAAAGAGACATTGCCACTTACATCCTCCAAACTTAGCATGAGTCTCACCTCTAGGTTTGAAGAGTCGTGATCACGCTATTTCTCATGTTATTAAAAGATTTCATTGGAATGTCTTGCAAACACTATTCTTATGCACACACAACAAACTAGAATAAGAAGATGTGACAAAAATGAAAATTTTAAAAATAACAAAAGAGTTAGAAACATTGGATTGCCTCCTAACAAGTGCTAAATTTTATGTCCTCAGCTGGACCCAGCCATCATGACATCATTTTTGGAATACGATGGTAGAAATACATCCAACCATTTTTCCCTCCAAATAATGCTTAAGTTGTTGCCCATTGAACAAAAAGGGATTTTGATCATCCCTCCTAATCTCCACAGCTCCAAGTGGGTAAGCTTTTGTCACCATGAAAGGTCCCGATCATCTTAATCGTAATTTCCCTAGAAATAATTTCAAACAAGAGTTAAATAACAAAACCTTTTAACCAGGTTTAAATTATTGCCAAGGGATATGCTTGTAGTGGAAGGCCTTAGTTCTCTCCTTATATATTTGAGCATTCTTAAAAGCATCTAGGTGAAATTCATCTAGCTTATGTAACTCTATTAGTCTCCTTTGTCCAGCTTCCTTGCGATCATAGTTCAACTTCCGAATTGCCTATAATGCTTTGTGCTCAATTTCAATCAAAAGATGGCAAGATTTCCAAAAGACTAATCTATAAGGAGACATCCCAAAGGGGGTTTTGTATGCTGTTCTATATGCCCAGAGAGCGTCATCAAGCTTTAATGCCCAATCCTTTCTTAAGGTATTGACAAATTTCTCTAAAATTTGCTTAATTTCCCTGTTAGATACCTCAACTTGCCTGCTAGTTTGAGGGTGGTAGGTGGTTCCAAACTTAAAATGACACCCATATTTTACCAAGAGAGATTTGAATTGATGATTTTGAAAATGTACCCCATTGTCACTGATTATAGCTTTTAGAACACCAAACCTTGAGAATATATGCTTCTTGACAAATTTGACAATACTAGCTCCGGTGTTGCTTGACAAAGCTATAGCTTCCACACAGTTGGATACATAATCAACCGTTACGAGGATGTATTCATTACTAAAGGATACTAGAAACGGTCCCATGAAGTCTAGACCCCATACACCAAAGAGTTCCACTTCTAGAATCCTTGACTGAGGCATCATGTGCTTTCTACCAATGTTCCCCATTCTCTGACACTTATCACAAGTCATGAAAAAAGTTTTAGCATCCTTAAAAAGCATAGGCTAATAAAACTCGGATTATAAAACCTTTGCCGCCATTTTGTTAGCTCCATGGTGTCCTCCATAGAGAGAAGCATGACAATGATGCAGAATTGATCGCATCTCCTCATCAGGTATACATCTTCTAATCACCCCATTTGCACACCTTCTAAAAAGCAACGGCTCTTCCCAAAAGTAATTTCTTACCTCAAATAAGAATTTCCTTCTCTTACGGTATGAATAATCACCAGGAATAATGTTAGACACCAGGAAATTGACATGATCAGCAAACTAAGGAACATGTTCCTTAATAGCCCACAGATTCTCATTAGGGAAGTTATCATTAATCGGTTCCGCTCACAGCTTGTCTCCTTGCTCAAGTCTTGAAAGATGGTCAGCCATTAACTTTTCATATCCTTTCTTATCTCTAATTTCCAAATCAAATTCTTGCAAAAGTAAAATCCATCTGATCAATCTTGTTTTTGTATCTTTCTTTGTAAATAGGTATTTCAAAGCAAAATGGTCAGTGTAAATAATGACTTTGGACCTAACAAGATAAGATTTAAATTTATTGAATGCAAAAACTACTGCTAGCAATTCTTTCTCTTTAGAGCATCATTAAGAACTTTTCTAATGTAATAAATGACATGTAATTTCTTATCTTGCTTTTGCCCTAAGACAGCCCCAAGTGCATAATCACTAGTATCACACATCAAATCAAAAGGGAGATTCCAATTTTTATAGGAGCTAAGGTAAGTTCCTTCTTCAACTTGTTGAATGCATCAAGACATTCATCAGAAAATTCATAAGTAACTTCCTTTTGCAATAAAGCACATAATGGTTTAGAAATCTTTGAAAAATCCTTAATAAATCTATGATAGAACCTGGCATTTCCAAGAAAACTATTTATTGCTCTAACAGAATTGGGAGGTGGCAACTTGTTGATGACTTCAATTTTCACTGGATCCACCTCTATTCCATTGTTAGAAATTTTATGGCCTAGGACGATTCCTTCTTGTACCATGAAGTGGCACTTTTCCCATTTCAGTAAGAGATTGGTTTCTTCACACCTCTGTAGAACCTGTTCTAGATTGAACAGACATATATCAAAAGAAGAACCAAAAATAGAAAATTTTCCATAAATACCTCAATTATATTCTCCACCATGTTGGAGAATATGGACATCATGCAGCTTTGGAAAGTGGCAGGAGTGTTGCACAAATCGAAGGGCATCCTACGATACACAAATGTACCATAAGGGCAAGTGAAAGTGGTTTTCTCCTGATCGTCCGGGGCTATCAGAATTTGGTTATAACCTGAATAACCATCTAAAAAGCCATAATAATCATGCCCCGCTAATCTTTCCAACATTTGATCAATAAAGGGGGAGGGAAGTGATCTTTCCTAGTTGTTGCATTCAACTTTCTATATTCTGTACAGACCTTCCACCTTGTCACAACCCTAGTGGATATTAATTCAATGCTATCATTAGAAATGATAGCCATTCCACCTTTCTTTGGCACCGTCTACACATGACTTATCCAAGAACTATTAGAAATAGGATAGATAATTTCTACATCAAGTAATTTAAGTACCTTAGATCACACAACTTCCTTCTTGTTAGGATTGAGTCTCCTCTGATTTTCCATACTAAGTTTATGGTTTTCTTGCATTAGAATCCTATGAACACAAATACAAGGCCTAATTCCCTTTATGTCAACAATATTCCAAGCAATAGCCAATTTATGTTCACGTAACACCCTCAATAATTTCTCTTCTTGAGAGTAATCTAAAGAAGAAGAAATGATAATTGGATAAGTATTTGATTCTCCCAAGAATGCATATCTCAAATAAATTGGGAGTTGTTTCAATTGAGGTTTTGGTGGGCTTAATATGGAAGGTAACACTTTAGGTTTAGGTGGGCCCAGTTTTTCAATTTGAGGTCTATACCTAAAACCATTTCCTTGCAATCTACATGCATAGTCTACTAACTCATCATCCAATTCATTCTCATCTATTTCTAAAGTTAGGCATGTTTCCAAAGCATCATCACACATTAATTTCGGAATAGATTTAAATGTAAGAGAATCAATTACATATATCCTATAGGTGACTTCATTGAAAGAGGGACCTCTTAAAACTCTAAAAATGATAAACACCTCTTCCTCACCATCAACGCTCAAGGTTAGCTTACAATCTAGAACATCAATCAATACTCCATTAGTAGCTAAGAATGGTCTTCCTAAAATTATAGGAACCTGCATGCCAATATCCATCTCAAGCACAACAAAATCAGCTGGAATTATAAGGTTACCAACTTTGACCAATAAGTCCTCAACTATACCAATAGGGTATCAAATTGATAAATCAGCAAGTGGCAATGAAATTGTAGATGGTTTGAGTTCACCAATTCCCACCCTGTTATAGAGAGACTAGGGAATAAGATTAATAATTGCACCTAAGTTAGATAAGCATTGAAAAATATTAGATTCACCAACGTGACAAGGAATAGTGAAACTCCCTCGATCCTTTAACTTAAGGGGTAGTTTATTCTATAAAATAGAACTACACTCCTCAGTTAAGGTAACCATAGCAAAATTATCAAGCTTCTTTTTGTTGGAGATGATTTTCTCTAAGAATTTGGTGTAAGCAGGCATCTCGGCAAGAGCTTCGGTAAAAGGGATGTTAATTTAGATCTTCTTGAAAAGGTTAAGGAATTTATGAAATTTGGAATCATCATACTTCTTCTTGATCCTTTGAGGCTATGGTATGGGTGGTATAAAGGAAAATTTAGAACTTGGTGAAGACTTTTTGGATGTTACTTCTTTTGGCTCTTCACTTTCACCCAAATCCTCCCTTTCAACATCTTTGGCTTCCTTCTCTTTAGGAACCACACCTTCCACCACCTTACCACTCCTTAAAATAACTGCCATACAATCTTGTTTTGGATTCACTTAGGTATTGCTAGACAACTTCCCCTTACCTCTTTCACTTACCTCTTTCGCCACCTGGCTGATTTGCACCTCTAAATTTTTGATGGCAGCTTGGTTAGACTTAATGTTCTACTCCATCCTGCTTGAGCACTTTCATCCATTTTGCTCATAAGTTGTGAAAACATATCTTCAAACCGATCCACCTTTTTTCTCTCACAAGGAAGGGACTTGTTGTGGTGCAGAAGATGAAGGAGGTGAGTACTACTGTTTTAGTGGTGCTTGGAACCCAGGTGGTCCCATTGCTTTTGTAACCCCTTGATTTTTCCATAAGAAGTTTGGATGAAACTTCCAACCTTCATTGTAAGTGTTTGAGAAAGGATCAAATCTCTGACCTTTTCTACCATTGTTTACATAGTTCACCTCTTCCTCTGTCAATGTTGCCTCAATGTTCATATAACTCGCTACTGTATGCCCAAATATATCATAAAGAGTGCAAAGATCCTTACTAGAATTGTTGTCGTTCACTAAAAAATTCAACTTCTTATTAATCTCGACAACTTGGTAGGCCATGTAAGATTTAGAACCCACTTTATTCAGAGTAACAACTTTTCTCCTAATCACCTTACAATGTGAATTCTCTACAACTATTTTGAAAATATTCCACAATTCTTGGGAACTTAGGTTACTAATATTCCCACCAGTGTTCAAATCTACCAGAGTTTGGTTGTGATCAGTGAGACCATAGTTGAAGAACTGAGTCAACGAGTATGTCGCAAATCCATAGTGAGAGCATTGGTTAAGGAGATCAGTAAATCGTTCCCATGCTTCATGAAAATTTTCTCCTTCTTTCTGTGAAAACCAATGTATCATCTTCTTGAGTTTGAGAGTTTTGTGCGCTAGGTACCACTTCATCATGAAAGTCTCCATTACCTTATCCCAAGTATCAATGGAATCTACCTCCAAACTCAACAACCAGTTTCTTGGTAATCCCTTCATATAATAAGGAAAACACCTTAGCCTTAACTTATCCTCAAACAATCCATACAATGAAAGAGTTTGAACTGTCGTATAAAAATCTCTCATGAAGGCTAGAGCATCTTCACTTGACATCCCGTTAAATTGTGGCAACATGGACAGGTGAATTTGCTTCAGCTCATAATTCCTTACTGCCATAGTTAATTGAATGTAGGAGGGATTGCTAGCAATAAATGGCATTTAATAGTCTTGAATTCTTCTTACCGTAGGATTCACAACAACCAGTTCAGCTTGGTTTCCTTCATGGAATTGTTCGTTCTCCATATCTTGTTCCTTATGCAGATCCGAAATTTGATTATTGTTTGCCATCTCTCTTCTTCTTTGGGCGTTGTTCCTTCGACAAGTCCGATCAATTTCAGGATTTAACTCAACAAGTTGGTCGTTTGTGAATGCCTTAAGTGCATACAACTCCTGAAATCAAACAACGAAAAGGGTTTCAAAATTAATTAATGGAAGAAACTTTAGGTAATAGTTAAAAAATAACTAGAATTAATGGTAGCAAATTTAAATTAGTCCTCAACAATGGAGTCAAAAACTGTGTCGACAAAATCTGGAAGTGCACAAAGTCGTTCTTAGTACCTAGAAATTGAGTATTCCAAGGTCGTCTCTCACAAGGACTAAACTACTCAGCACTGAATTAATCCTAATTACTTGAACGAAATTGACAATAAACTTAAAAGATGATTGGATTTGGGTAGATAGTAAATTAGAAATACTGGAAAATAACGAATAAGGATAATTTGATGATTTAAACTTAGGGTTTTAGGGTTCACCAACTCAAGAGATTGATTAATAAATTATGAAATTGATTGAATGATAGGTTATAATATCAGTTGCAAAACTTTACTTATATTCTCTCTCAAGACATATAAGAATATCTAACTAGTTGATTACCATCTCTCAATGTGCAACCAAACTAGTCAAATTCATGAAGAACAAGCAACCACAAGTTATCACAATAGCTTAGGATATCTCTATCTCTAGATCTAATGTGTTTATCTTCCTAGTGCATAAACCATAATTCACCTCTCAATTCATCATATGATTCCTAAGATTGCATATATGGAGATCAAGCATAGAGACAATAGTAAAGTCTAAGAGAGATAAACATAACATAAGAACTTTCATTCACACCAACAATTCATAAAGTAAAAATCAATCCCCCAAATAGGCTACATCCCTCACCCTAAATGAGGATTAGTTCCAGGACATGATAACAGAAACCATATATATAAAGATGCTCAACATTCAAGAAAGAGTAGAGAGAGAAGATAAAGATAACATAAAATAAGATCGCTTCCAATTCTTGGATTAATCGTCAAAATCTTCTTCTTTTCCTCCTTTTCAATGCCTCCTTATGTTGTTGCCTTGTTTTCAGTGTCCACCCCCCTCATTAGGTCTTAAAAATGAGTATGTATATTGTCTTGGGTTCAAGAAAACCTAGTTTTCGCTAAATAGGGGAAGACAAATCGTCATTGGGCCAACAAAGTCCGTTAGGTGGACATTATGTCCACTTAATAGACCTTCTCGGGTTTGGGACGCGAAGTTGGCCAAGCAATGTCCGTTAAACGGACCTTCTCGGGTATAGTAAGTGAAGTTGGCCAGGTAATGTTCATTAAACGGACACGATGTCCGTTAAATGGACATACATTGGTCATTTACAAAATGGGCACTTTTGACCCCTTCAATCGAGAGAATCTCTCTTCGTAGTCTTCATAGAAGTTGCAGAACTCCGAGTCTTCTTTGAAAACATCCTTGAACAACTTCAATCCAACATCCACGGTAAAAGTTAATCCTTTTTCTCCCAAAATCTCTCCATTTGTGCCTATCAAGCAATAAAGTTGAAATATGTGAGAACTAACCAAATAAGGCTTCAAATTCACATAGAAGTAAGTCAAATTAGTTCTAATTCATCATAAAATCATATAAGAATAATTTGACTTATCAATCGTCTCCCTACATTTATAGTTGAGGTAAGTGGTTCAACTCCTTTATTCTGGGTTATGTTTTCTTGATTCAAAGTTGTTGTGTTCTGCTATGTTGATGATAAGTTTTATGAATTGTTGTTCAATTTCTTGTGTGTTTTTTGATTGTTAATGGTTGAGTGGTTTATTGAATGTGTAATGATGGTGAACAATGGGAGAAGACATAATTTTTATTATTTGTTTGGGTTCAATTTTGGTTGTGTATAAACTATTTGATGAAATGTCTTATAGGTTTTTAATGTTCTGTTTTCATAGGGAACGAATTGTTAGGATTCTTTTTTTATTGTGTTCTATTTTGTGAGGATTTTACTAATTAATAGAGAAAAGATTGTTAAAAAGTGATGAAAGATTCAAAATAATGTTTTGCTTTGAATAACTGTGAGTTCAAAATTATTATCCTTCTTTCAGTTTGTTTTTATTGCATCCTTCAACATGATGAGAATCCAATTGGCTTGCTTTCATACACTGGCTCCAATCGTTTGTTGTTGTACGTAATGAATTTGTAAGTTCTTTGTTTAGAAGTCATAATAATAATAGTAAAATCAATATTATTTATTGTGTTTTTAATTCTCTTTTTTCATAAAACAGATTGAGAAGGAACTAAATAGATATGAGTGTGATAGGATCACACTCTACAAACTAACACACTACCAAGAAGGTGAAAGATGGACGTCTGAAGAAGTGCAAAATAATTACGTAAGTATATATATATTTTTAAATTTTAAGTTTATTCATTTATTTAAAATGTTTAAAATTTTAAGTTTATTTATTTATTTAAAATGTTTAAAATTTTAAGTTTATTTATTTATATAGTACTTACTAATTATATTTGAATTAAATATTGATTAAAAAAAGATGCAAGAGTTGTTGCAAAGATCATTGTCTGATGGAAATGAGCTAAATGTAGATTACATTTGCAATAACATGCTTCGTACAAGATCCGGCTACATTAGTCTTGGGTTTTGCCCGAAGCTAATTGCTTCATCCTCATCATGTCCAGCATATGTTGTCAATCTTAAAGAGGAGATCACATTGTTTAAGGGTAAATTACAATGTAATGAAGAAAAGTTAAAACATAATAAGCAAAAGTTAGAACGTAATAAACAAAAGTAAAACGTACTAAACGAAAGTTGGCCAAACTTGAAAAGGTAGTCAAACAAATACCTAGCCCAAATTATCTAAACAGTAGTGATGATGAAAATGATTCTTAGTTTGTACATAAGTTTGTTTGGTAACTTTGTAATTAACATTTAATGATATTTGTTTGTTTATATAAAATACTTCTAATTTCTAATTATATTTTCCTATAATAAATTATAAAAATATAAATATTACAAACAATAAAATTAATTAAAAATGTAATCAATATTAAGTAAATTAACATGATAAAATTTTTAGTAGTAACGTTTATTTAAAGATTAAAAACTTAGCTTATTCATTTTATCTATTTTAGTTAAATGAA
>JAOQMP010000007.1:27770196-27784256 GCA_027563575.1 Erythroxylum pedicellare
GCTCATTCAATCAATTTAACATTATATCATCCTATTGTGACAAGGTATGTAATCCATTTAATCATATTATGCATCTTCTTTAAGATCAACCTTATCCATAATACAATTAACTCATTACCTTGGATTATAATGACAATTAGATCGTGAAAGATGTATAAATATGCAAACCTAACTGATGAGAAAATGTACAATTAGTTCATGCAAAACTACCCAAAATAAATTTTTTAATATTAGAAATTGTAAGATGATCTAATACCAAACAATGTATGCACAACCATCAATTTATCCTCCCCTATATTTCAAATCCACATTGTCCTCAATGTTAGGAAAGAGAAAAAAAAAACAATGCAATTAACGAAAGGTATAGTAAGGGTACAGAAACCCCCTGAAATAGTCGATTGTCCAAATTATGTACATTTTGTTCTTATCTCCCATCAAAATATGCAAATTATAGAGATATAGCAAAATCAGACTTAAGTTATTCTTACAATTGCCAATATAAAATCAAAACGAGGGTGAGATTAAAAGTAAATTGCACAACTACATGCATAAGAGTTTAATGCAATCCTATGGCTCTATGATATCATGGTCCCTGAGGAGGTTGCTGTTGCGCCATGAAAGCCCTCAACATCTCTTTTATTCTAGCTTATGAAGAAGCAAGATTGCCCACTTTCGCTCGAAGATCTCTAATGTCTGCTTGCATCTGAGCTAGAATTTGAGTATCCCCTAAAGTTGGATGGGCTCTTGGTTGTCGTGAATCAGGGGTAGTTGGATTGTGCCTCTCTCAATGTGGATTGATCCACTAGTTAGGACCATTTTATGTGCATTCGAATTTCCTCATTTGTCGGCATTGATTACATCCACCTCAGTAGTAGAAGCCACTGCTTCATCTCGTTTGAGGACCTTGAGATGCTTAAACAGTTGGCTTAATAATACTAAAAATACAAATGTGTTCGTCTTAGCTTTGTGGTGTACCACTTGCCACATAGAGGTCATCATCATCTTGGTGGCAACAATGCCCTAAAATTGGTCATCATGAAAGAACATCTTATCCAGAATGTAGAAGTCTTCATTTTGGAAGTATCTGGAATCACTAGCCTTGGGCATTACAATATGTGCTTGCAAGAAAGCTACTAACCTCGGGCCGATGTCAAGGTATTCGCAGTGCATAAAGACCCACTGATTTATAGGTCACCAAATAGCTTTAATCTCGAGTTGATCCATAGCATCTTCCTTATCCCATGTACTATCACATGAACACTTAGACCGCTTGTCAAAGGATAGGACATTGCCTCCTATTGGCAACTCTAAATGTCTACAAATCAGCTTTTCGGTTATAACCACCACTTCCCCATTAACTCGTGAAGTGAGCACGGGTGGTTGTTGTCCGGCTTCTACACTAAGGTTGGCATAGAATTGTTTGACCGCCTCTGGGTAATATGCACCCTTGAGGGTCAACAATTTTCCCCAATGAAACTTATCTAAATTCGCCCTTATGTGGCACACTTCATCAATATTCTCCGCCACTGAGACTTCAATCATAAACTTTTTTTTTTCTTATTGTACCAATCTTCACTTTGTGCATTGATGAACATGGGTTGCTCAGAAATAGGTTCCTCTTCTTCTCTAACTACATTTTTCCCTTTAACTGATCGAGAGGATTGGCCGGTGTTCTTCCTTGCGGATTGCTTAAACTGTGACATCTTGTGGTAGCCACACAACTCGTGATAATTTTAAACAAATGGATCTCAACCCCCAACAATCAAGCAACAATTTTCTTTCAAACCCAATGACATTTAAATTCAATAACACAACCTAAAATTCAGTTCAATCAACTCAACACTTCAATACAAACTAGCCCCTTTAACTTCAATCACACAATTGTGATTCTTTCCAAATTTAACCCAACACTTCAATTCAAACCAGCCTCTCCACATCCAATACACAAATTGAAATTCACTTTCAATTAACCTAATACTTCAATATACCAACCAGCTTATCAAATTCAATACCCCAATCAGAACTTGGTTTAATCTCAACCCACACTTCAATATAAATCAGCCCAAAATTAAAAATCTGAAATTTATCTTCAATCTCAGCCCACAATTTCAACACATTCTTGCCCAAAATCAATAACAACCACTATCATATAACTTTCAGGAATTAACTCATAATATGACAATGTGTAGAACACTTACCCAAACCGTATTGAAGTAGAAATTTCATATATTTTGCCCCCAACCTAAAAAAACTCCCTCGAAATTGTCAACCATGAATTATTCTCTTGGCAGCACAGTGAGAGAGATAACTTAATAGATAAGGGATTGGTTAGAATGGAGTGTTATGGGGATAGGGTTTGTGGAGGCAGAGAAAGGGAGAAGAATGAAGCAAAAGAATGAAAAACTTTGGGCTTGAGGGTGGATGGTATAGACGAAGGGAGGAGAGAACATAAGGGAGACCAGGGGGCGACGATAAGGTAGAGAGAAAGTGCGGGAAAAGAAAAGAGAAAAGGTGTTTTAAATCTGAATGTAAGCAATGTATGCTAAGCAGACATGTTGTCCATTAAACAGACCTTTACTAGTCTGTTTGGTTGTTTCGAAGATGCATATCCGTTAAGCAGACATGATGTCTGCTAAACGAACCTTTACGGGTTTCTTTAGTTGTTTTAAAATGTCCGCTTAACGGACCTTTATGGGTCTGTCTACACTGTGTTTAGTTTGTAGTCCATTAAACGAACTTCATATTCGTTAAATGGACCTTCTCATCCTTTTTCACCTTGTCCACTCTTCTTTTGCTCCTTCTAACCATTTAATGATATCATAGGACTCCATGCATGATGTATGAGTGCTAAAAGTGAACAAACATTAAAATAAAATAAAGAGGCATTGCCACTTACCTCCTTCACACTTAACATGGGTCTTACCTCTAGGGTTGAAAAGTCGTGATCCTGTTATTCCTCATGTTAGTGGGAGATGTCATTGGGATGTCTCGTAAACATTATCCCTATACACACGCAACAAACTAGAATAAGAAGATGTGACAAAAATGAATTTTTTAAAAGAATAACAAAAGGGTTAGAAACATTGGGTTGCCTCCCAACAAGCACTAAATTTAATGTCCTCAGCTGGACTCAGCCATCATGACGTCAATTTTTGAATACGATGGTGGAAATACATCTAACCATTTTGCCCTCTAAATAGTGCTTAAGTCATTGTCCATTGACTAAAAAGGGCTCTTGATCATCCCTTCTAATCTCCACAGCTCCATGTGGGTATACTTTTGTAACCACGAAAGGTCCCGACCATTTTGATCCTAATTTTCCTGGAAACAATTTAAAATAAGAGTTAAATAACAAAACCTTTTGACCAGGTTTAAATTCTAGCCAAAGGATATGCTTATCGTGGAAGGCCTTAGTTCTCTCCTTGTATATTCAAGCATTCTTAAAAGCATCTAGGCGAAATTCATTTAAATCATTCAACTCCATTAGTCTCCTTTGTCTAGCTTCCTTGAGATCATAGTTCAACTTCCAGATTGTCCATAATGCCTTGTGCTTAATTTCAACCGAAAGATGGCAAGATTTCCCAAAGACTAATATATAAGAAGACATCCACAAAGGAGTCTTGTATGATGTCCTATATGCCCAAAGAGCATCATCAAGATTCAATACCTAATCATTTCTTGAGGTATTAACAATTTTCTCTAAAATTTGCTTGATTTTCTTATTAGATACCTCAACTTGCCTACTAGTCTGAGGGTGGTAGGTGGTTCCAAACTTAAAATGAAACCAATATTTTGCAAATAGAGATTTGAATTGATGATTCTGAAAATGTACCCCCTTGTCACTAATTATAGCTCTTAGAACACCAAACCTTGAGAATATGTACTTCTTGACAAATTTGAGAACACTAGCTCCAGTGTTGTTTGACAAAGCTGTGGCTTTCACCCATTTGAATAAATAATCAACCACCACAATGATGTATTCATTCCCGAAGGATACTAGCAATGGTCACATGAAATCTAGACCCCATACATCAAATAGTTCCACCTCTAGAATCCCTGACTGAGCCATCTCGTGTTTTCTACCAATGTTCCCCATTCTTTGAAACTTATCACAAGTCCTAACAAAAGTTCGAGCATCCTTAAAAAGAGTAGGCCAATAAAACTCAGATTGTAAAACCTTTGCCGCCTTTTTGTTAGCCCCATGGTGTCCTCCATAGAGAGAAGCATGGCAATGATGTAGTACTTATCACATTTCTTCATCAGGTATATATCTTCTAATTACCCCATCAGCACACCTTCTAAGGAGCAACGGGTCTTCCGAAAAGTAATTCCTTACTTCATATCAGAATTTCCTTCTCTTATGGTATAAATAATCACCAGGGATAATGTCAGACACCAGAAAATTAACATGATCGGCAAACCAAGGACCATTTTCCTTAACAGACCATAGATTCTCATTAGGAAAGGCATCATTAATTGGTTTGACTCCCAGCTTGTCACCTTGCTCAAGTCGCAAGAGATGATCAACCATCTAGTTTTTAGATCCTTTTTTATCTCTAATTTCCAAATCAAATTCCTGCAAGAGTAAAATCCATCTTATTAAACTTGGTTTTGCATGTTTCTTTGTAAGCAGATATTTTAGGGCAGAATTGTCAGTATACACAATGACTTTGGACCTAATAAGATAAGATCTAAATTTACCGAATGCAAAAACTATCGCTAGTAATTCTTTTTCTGTAGTAGCATAATTAATCTGAGCATCATTAAGAACTTTGCTAGTGTAATAAATGGCATGTAATTTCTTATCCTGTTTTTGTCCTAAGACGGCTCCATGAGCATAATCACTAGCATCACACATCAACTCAAAAGGGAGATTCCAATTCGGTGCTACCATTATAGGAGCTGAGGTAAGTTCCTTCTTCAACCTGTTAAAAGCATCAAGACACTCATCAGTAAAGTCATAAGGAACTTCCTTTTATAATAAAGCACATAATGGTTTTGAGATCTTGGAAAAATCTTTAATAAATCTGCGATAGAACCTGATATGTTCAAGAAAACTCTTTATTGCTCTAACCGAATTAGAAGGTGACAACTTGTTTATGACTTTAATTTTCGCTGGATCCACCTCTATTCCATTGTTAGAGATTTTGTGACCTAGGGTGATTCCTTCTTGTACCATAAAATGGCACTTTTTCCAATTCAGCACGAGATTAGTTTCTTCACACCTTTGTAGAACCTGTTCTAGATTGAGCAGACATGCATCAAAAGAAGAACCAAAAATAGAAAATTTGTCCATAAATACCTCAATTATATTCTCCACCATTTCGAAGAATATGGACATCATGCAGTGTTGGAAAGTGGCAGGAGCGTTGCACAAACTAAAGGGCATCCTACAATACGCAAATGTACCATAGGAACAAGTGAAGGTGGTTTTCTCCTGATTCTCCGGGACTATCAAAATTTGGTTATAACCTGAATAACCATATAAAAAGCAATAATAATGATGTCCCGCTAATCTTTCTAACATTTGATCAATAAAGGGAAGAGGGAAGTGATCTTTCCTAATTGTTGCATTTAATTTTCTATAATCTATACAGATCCTCCACCATATCACAACCCTAGTGGAAATTAACTCATTACTATCATTAGAAATGATGGTCATGCCACTTTTCTTTGGCACCACCTACACAGGACTTATCCAAGAACTATCAGAAATAGGATAGATAATTCCTGCATCAAGTAATTTAAGTACCTCAGATCGAACAACTTCCTTCATGTTAAGGTTGAGCCTCCTCTGATTTTCCATATTGGGTTTGGGGTTTTCTTCTATTAGAATCCTGTGAACACAAATACAAGGGCTAATTCCCCTTATGTCAGCAATATTCTAAGAAATAGCCAATTTATATTCATGTAACACCCTTAATAACTTCTCTTCTTAGATGATTCCAAAGAGGAAGAAATGATAACCAGATATGTATTTGATTCTCCCAAGAATTCTTATCTCAAATGAATTGGAAGTTGTTTTAATTCAGGTTTCGGTGGGCTTAATATAGAGGGTAACAATTTAGGTTTCGGAGGGCTCAATTCTTCAATTTGGGGTCTATACCTAAAATCATTACCTTGCAACCTATATGCATAGTCCACTAGCTCATCATCCAATTCATTCTCATCTATTCCTAAAGTTAGGCATGTTTCTAAGGCATCATCACACATTAATTTAGGAATAGAATCAAATGTAAGAGAATCAATTACATCTATCTTATAGGTGACTTCATCGAAAGAGGGACCCCTTAAAACCTTGAAAATGTTAAACACCTCTTCCTCATCACTGACTCTCAAGGTTAGCTTACCATCAGGAACATTAATCAGTGCTCCACCGGTGGCTAAGAATGGTCTTCCTAAAATTATAGGAACCTATAAGTCAAAATCCATCTCAAGCACAACAAAATCAGTTGGAATTATAAGCTTACCAACTTTCACCAGTAAGTCCTAAACTATACCAATAGGATATTGAATTGATCTATCAACAAGTTGCAATGAAATTATAGTTGGTTTGAGTTAACCAATTCCCAACCTGCTATAGAGAGACAAGGGAATAAGATTAATGCTTGCTCCTAGGTCACATAAGCATTGAAAAACATTAGATTCACCAAAGTGACAAGGAATAGTGAAACTCCCTGGATCCCTTAACTTAGGGGGTAGTTTATTCTGTAAAATAGAACTACACTCTTCAGTTAAGGCTACCGTAGTGAAATTATCAAGCTTCTTTTTGTTGGAGATGATTTCCTTCAAGAACCTGGTGGAAGCAGGCATCTCAGCAAGAGCTTCAGCAAAAGGAATGTTGATCTGAAATTTTTAAAATGGTCAAGGAATTTCTAAAATTTGGAATCTTAATGCTTCTTTTTGACCCTTTGAGGGTATGGTATGGGTGGTACAAAGGAAAATTCTAAGAGTGGTGAAGACTCTTTCTTTGGTGTGGTATCTTTTGGCTCTTCGCCTCCCCCAATTCCTCACTTTCAGCACCCTTGGCTTCATTTTCCTTAGCTTCCTTCTCTTTAGGCATTACGCCTTCCACCACCTTACCACTCCTTAAAATAACTGCCATACAATCTTGTTTCGAATTCACTTGGATATTACTAGGCAGCTTCCCCTTACCTCTTTCACTTGCCTCTTTTGCCACTTAACTGATTTACACCTCTAAATTTTTTATGGCAACTTAGTTGGACTGTTTTTGCTCCATTCTATTCATCACTTGAGAGCTAGCTTGAGCACTTTGATCTATCTTGCTCATAAGTTGAGAAAACATATCTTCAAGATGATCTACCTTTTTCTCCCACAGAGAAGGGAATTGTTGTTATGTAGATGATGAAAGAGGTGAGTACTGCTGTTTTGGTGGTGCTTGGAACCCAGGTGGTCCCATTGGTTTTGCAACCCCTTGATTTTTCCAAGAGAAGTTCGAATGAAACTTCCAACCCTTATTGTAAATGTTTGAAAAATGATCAAATCTCTGACCGTGTCTACCATTGTTTATATAGTTCACCTCTTCCTCTGTCAATGTTGTCTCAATGTTCATACAAATAGCTACTGTATGCCCAAATCTACCACAAAGAGTGCAAGGATCCCTACCAGACTTGTTGTCGTTCATCAACATATTCAACTTCTTATTGATCTCAGCAACTTGGTAGGCCATGTCAATTTTATAACCCACTTCATTAAGAGCAACAACTTTACTCCTAGTCACCTGACAATGTGAATTCTCCATAACTTTTTTAAAGATATTCCATAATTCTTGGGAACTTAGATTACTAATATTCCCACCAGCGTTCAAATCCACCAAAGTTTGATTGTGATTAATGAGACCGTAGCAGAAGAACTGAGTCAACGAGTATTTATCAAATCCATGGTAAGGGCATTGGTTAAGGAGATCATTAAATTGTTTCCATGCTTCATGAAGTTTTTCTCCTTCTTTTTACGAGAACCAATGTATCATCTTCTTGAGTTTGAGAGTTTTGTAGGTTGGGTACCACTTCATCATGAAAGTCTCCATTACCTTATCCCAAATATCAATAAACTCTACCTCTGAACTCAACAACCAATTTCTTGCTAATTCCTTCATACAATAGGGAAAACACCTTAGCCTAACTCATCTTCAGACAATCTATACAATGGAAGAGTTTGAACTATCACATAGAAATCTCTCATGAAGGCTAGAGCATCTTCACTTAGCATCCCATTAAATTGTGGCAATATAGATAGGTGAATCTGCTTCAGCTCATAATTCCTCGTTTCTGCAGTTAATTGAACGCAGGAGGGGTTGCCAGCAATAAATGGCATTTGATAGTCTCTAATTCTCCTTACCGCAGGATTAACAACAACCGATTCAATTTGATTTCCTTTATAGAATTGTTCGTTCCACATATCTTATTCCCCATATAGATTCGAATTTTGATTATTGTTTGCCATCTCTCTTCTTCTTTGGGCGTTGTTCCTTCTACAAGTCTATTCAATTTCAAGATTTAACTTATTAAGTTGAATGATATTCAAATTTCTTAAATGCCTTAAGTGCATATAGCTCTTGAAATTAACAAAGAGAAAGGGTTCAAAATAAATTAATGGAAGAAAACTTAAGGTAATAATAAAAATATAAGTAGAATTAATGGCAGTAAATATAAATAAATCCTCGACAACGAAGTCAAAAACTTGGTTGGAAGAATCTGAAAGTGCACAGAGTCCTTTCTAGTACCCAAACATCGAGTATTCCAAGATCGTCTCCCACAAGGACTAAAATACTCACCACTAAATTAATCCTAATTACTTGAACAAAATTGAAAATGAACTTAAAAGATGATTGGATTTGGGTAGACAGTAAATTGTAAATACCAGAAAATAACAAACAAGGACAATTTGATGTTTTAAACTTGGGGTTCACCAACTCAAAAGATTGATTAATAAATTATGAAATTGATTAAATGTCAGGTTATAATAATAATGGCAAAACTTTACTCATATTCTCTCTCAAGACATATAAGAATGTCTAACTAGTTAATTACCATCTCTCAATGTGCAACCTAACTAGTCAAATTCATGAAGAACAAGCAACCATAAGTTATCAAACTAACTTAAGATATCTCTATCTCTAAATCTAATGTGTTTATTGTTCTAGTGCATAAACCATAGTTCACCTCTCAGTTTATCATATGATTCCTAAGATTGCATATATGATGATCAAGCATAGAGACAACAGTGAAATGCAAGAGAGATAAACATAATCCAAGAACTTTCATTCAACACCAATCAATCCATAAAATACAAATCAATTCACCAAATAGGCTACATCCCTTATCATATGTGGGCTTAGTTCCAAAACATGATAACAGAAACCATACACATAAAGATGCTCAACATTCAAGAAAGAGTAGAGAGAGAAGGTAGAAAGAATACAAAACAAGATTGCTTCCAATGCTTGGTTTAATCCTCTAAAACTTCTTCTTTTCCTCTTTTTTAGTGCCTCCTTATGTTGTTGCCTCGTTTTCATTGTCCATCCCCTTTATTAGGTCTTAA
Source organism: Erythroxylum pedicellare (assembly GCA_027563575.1). Lineage (NCBI taxonomy): Eukaryota > Viridiplantae > Streptophyta > Magnoliopsida > Malpighiales > Erythroxylaceae > Erythroxylum > Erythroxylum pedicellare. The sequence continues at coordinate 27,779,758 of JAOQMP010000007.1, forward strand.
AAATGAGTATTTATAGTGTCTTGGGTTCAAAGAACCTAGTTTTTGCTAAACAGGGGAAGGCAAATCGTCCTTGGGCCGACAATGTCCGTTAGGCGGACATTATGTCCATTTAGTAGACCTTCTCTAAGTTTGGGAGTGAAGTTGGCCAGGCAATGTCTATTAAGCGGACATTATGTCCGTTTAGTGGACTTTCTCAGGTCTGGGAGTGAAGTTAGCCAGGCAATGTCCATTAAACGGACATACACTGGTCATTTACAAAATGCACACTTTTGACCCTTTATTAGATAGAATCTCTCCTTGGAGTCTTCATAGAAGTTGTAGAACTCAGAGTCCTCTTCGAAAGCATCCTTAAATGAACTTAATCTGACATCTACAATAAAAGTTATGCCTTTTACCCCCGAAATATTTCCATTTGTACCCAGCAAGCAATAAAGTTGAAATGTGTGAGAACTAACCAAATAAACCTTCAAATTCACATAGGGATAAATCAAATTGGTTCCAATTCATCCCAAAATCATATAAGAATAATTTGACTTATCATTCTTATCATATGTCGTCAGATCATTGTATTTTGAAGCTAAATGCCTTAATGAGCCTTATAGTTAGCCATTCGTAGCCATCTTTGTGCACGGTCCATCTAAGCACATCCATGGTGCAATATTATCAATGTCATGAAAATTGTACCATTATCGGTAACAATATTAAATTTGGTTCTGGTATGACACTGTATCGTACCAATCAATACAAGTATAGTTTCAAGTAATTTTAAAAACTATAAAATAGTCCCTAAATTTTTTTAAAGTTATAAAGTAGTCTCTCAATATATGGTGCTATATAATTTATAATTTTACATTAACCATGTCTCTAAAAATCATAATAATAGAAAATTGAAATAATACCCATCTATTTATTTCTATTATTATTACTTTTCACATATAAACAATAACCTCAATTAATATAAGAAAAAAACATTTAATCATCATAAAAACATAAAATTAAGGATAATACAAAGTACTTAAAATGTACAATTTCATCATATAATAAAGAATAATTACATCAAAATATCATATAGAAAGAATGATAGAGTTCTATGACTCCATAAGTATTACAACGAAAATTCGTGCCGAGGAACACAACTAAGTGGAAGTGAAACCTAAAATAAAAACATTTACAGTTAGAAGTTTTATATTTATATTGCATATATATAGTTTAACATATGCATCAAATACAAGTGAAATTAAAAAAAGAGAAGAAACACAAAACTTGGAACTTCATTTAATCGAATATCTACTCAAATCGCATTGACCAAAATTCTTATTTGGTACAAAATCCTTATCATTAGGAGGAGCCTCATCATCACCATCATTCAAATTCATTGCACCAAATAACATGCCAATACTTTCCCATCTAAGATTATCTTCTAAGCCACTTTCATCTTTCAAACTCGATTCCTCATAAAACTAGTTTGCTAAAAGATTGATATAATCAGTGCAAATTGGATCTACAAAACTATTTATTTTATAAAGAGCTTTTTAATTAAATGCTCAATTTTTATTTTTACAATTTGATCTTGGTATTTCGTTGTAAATGACCAGTACCGTTCAATACTTGAAATCTGTATGGCATCAACATATTTCGTACCATTTTTTATTGGTACAGTACAGAATTCCAAATGCTACTTTTAACCATGTTCTTAATAGATAAATATATATTAATTTGTATTAGTTAAAGCTTTGCTTAAAATTATTCAAAATCTTCCCAATATATAATATATGAAAGATGCAAAATTTCACATTGACCACAATCTACAAATATACGCAAAAAATTTTCCTAAATAATTGATCATTATTGTTTCTCGTCACCTATCAACAGTAGTGTCAATAAGTCATAACATATAGATTGACGTGCCAGGAAAAATCCCCTGGGCATTCCTATAGTAAGCTTGTTAGTGTTCTCAACCTCTACTGTCTAATTGCAAGAAGCATATTATTTAACCATATTGGACTTCACAATATTCATTTCAGCATTTCCTTCAGTGATTTTGTTTAAAAACATTTTATAACACGTAAAGATAAGGTGGGAATTTTAAAATTTTATATTTTAACATATATTTTTATATTTTTGGTATTTTATGTGTCGTAATATTAATAATACATGTCTCAATCACGTCTCAACATTTGTTGATATAGGCTCTATTTAGCAATCAGCGGATTATATTAGTTGTTAGCTGATTCTATCAGCGGTTAGCTGATAATAGATTAATATAGTTGATTTGACCAACCGATAACATCAACTGTTTATTTAAAGATGTTTGGTAAAATTAACTATTTAGTATTAGCTGTTTATGTGTAAAATGACTTATGAGGGCATGATTTAAAAAAAGATTTATAAGGACATAAGTATTATATCTTAGTATTTCTTTGAATATTCTCATAAGAATTTAGATAGAGCAAAAGAAGTCAATGCCATCATTTAAAACAAGGCTGTATAATAATCTAATAACGACGTCTAACTACCATTAAACTAGAAGCAATATTACCACGAATGGTTGTCATCTCCTTAGTTCTCGGTTCTTCAATGTCTTCTTATGTAGAGTTAACTTCAACATCTTCAAATACATTTGGAGGTATAAATTCAGGATCTTGATTAATGATATTAAAAGTCAAGTCGCCAATTTTGCTTCTTCTAATATAGTTATGCAAGTCAAAAGCTGTACTAATTATTCTATTTTGATCCATCAATGAATACTTAGGCATTTTTCTAATATCTTCCATCTAGCCTTAAGAACATCGAAAGCCCTCTCAATACAACTTCTCAATGATGAATGAGATCGATTAAAAACTTCTTGAGATCCACTTAGATTTGCACCATGAAACTCCGATTGATGATATCTTGTCTTTGGGTAAGTTGTACAATATCTTTCTCTTTTTGGATAGCCTTTGTCAACCAAGTACTATTTACTTGAGTGACCATAAAGGCAATATAATTAGTTTGAATATTATCATAAAATGTATAAATCATGAATAACACATCCTAAAGATCTTAAAATTACCTATCAGTGGTTTTGAAAATTTAAGTCTTGAATTACCGATTGTAACAAGGAAAATATGAAAATCATGTGTTGATCCCTCCCAGCTTGCTAAAACATACGTGAATAGTAAGTCAAAGTCATATGTTGCTAATACATTTGTAGTCATTATTCCTTTCCATCCTTTATATCGTATTTAATACTCCTCTGTAATAACTACTGCTATATGTATACTATCAATAGCTTCAATGAAATCCTAATGTAAAACAGCAATTATAAAATGATAAAACAACCACTTTCAACAAAAAATATAATAAAGGGGGAGGGAGAACATTAAAATGTAGCATATATCTAACATCATTGACAATTTGTAGTGGAATCTCCTTGAATTTGGAATCTTTTGGTACAAGTATATCATTTGAAAATCCATTCATAGCAATCAAAACTTCTTTAAAAACTCTATTCACATTTCACCAGAATGTTGAATGCACTCATGGGTATCTTTATTAAGGACACCTTTACTTAGGATATACACAAATAAACTCCTACTTTCTCCAAAATTGACATCCTATCCGAAAGCCTCAAACCATAATTGTTTTCCAAAATCATGTATAATTAACAAAATGTATTTTGATTTATCCTAAATGTATTAAAATACTGTTTTTATGACTATTCAATAATTCATTCATCCACAGTTCTCCTGTTAGATTGGAAATCATGCATGGTTCCTTGTGTATACTTATTGTTATATACTCTTTATCTATTATTTGGCATCAACTTAAGTGGATCTAATTGATTAATCAAATAACTTTAATGTATACTAATAACTTGGAACTAATAGTTTTTAAATTTTACGTGGAAACATTAGTTTATTGTTTGAAAATAATTTGAGAATTCATTTCATAATATAGTGGTGTTGGGATATGCAAAAAAAAAAAAAACTACACAGGGAATGTCATATCAACTTGTTTGCTTAAATATTGCTAATCGACAACAATTAATTTAACTTTTAAGATTAGTAAATAAATTTAATGAACTCTATTTGATTTTTTTTCACACCTTTAAAATAGGCATTGATGTCCTTTTTTTCTTTCATTATGAATATATTCCTGCAAAACAATTACACTGTTGAATTAGAATTTGAAATTAGTGGTTTAATCCCAATTTTATTCTTACATTTCAATTTTCTTCAATTAATTTGTCAAAATTAAATAAATTAGAATATATTTGTCTATGTTCAAAATAAAAATAATTATTTAAATTAATGTTAGAAACTTCACTAAAAAAGTGTAGTAGTTAATGAGCATAAAACTTATTTTTAATTATATGAAAATGTAATCCCTTAATAAAATTAGTATTATCTTATAACTAAGACTAAAAAAGATTTTTAATAATTTTATATTAAAATTAACATTAAAATAATTTTTAGACATAATAACTATTTGTAGAAACATTTTTAAAAATTATTTAA
>JAOQMP010000007.1:27785768-27802235 GCA_027563575.1 Erythroxylum pedicellare
GATTTATTTCAATCCAAAACACCTGAAATAATTTCTTAACAAATTCTATACATTTTATTATTATCAAAACATAAGTGAGATTTAATTTGTCAACCACCATTAGTCCAACAAAACATTCTTGCTAAAGAAAAAAAATATTTCTTCCAAAATTTCTCAAAGTCAGTGTATAATGCTCTTCGCTTTACGAGGGTCAAAAAGGATATCACTTGCACGCAACCTTCTAATTGTATTTTACAAAAATGCTATTTCTGTTACTCAAACTTGTAACTTTTTAATCATAAAGGAATAACTTTACCGGTTGCTTCAAATCTTCCGTTATACAAGTATGATTTATTTAGATAAAATCATGCAAATTATCTATATTATCTTATAGTTAGCTTAGACTTAAGAGTTAAACTTTTAGAACCATTGTCATAAAAACCAGCTTTTGTAAATTAACAAGATTTGTGTATATAAACTTGTAAAACAAATTTAAATGGGAAAAGAAAAACACTCCATCTTCAAAGTTCAAATCATTATCGTGAGCTTCATCATAAACAAGTAGCAATCCATGGTGCGTCCAAAACATGGATGTGTTTTGCTCTTAAAGACGAGTTTCACATTTGAAACTTGGTTTCAAAAACCATTCCTTTTCAATAATATGTTATTCCTATTTGCTTCCTGCTTTCATAAGGCCTTCTAGCTTTTGTTAATAGGGTCTTTGATGTATGCAATGATGTGCATAAGGCTAAATATTTCTCAGGCTATTGGGATGATAAGTAGATTCTTGTCAAATCTAGGGAAGGTGTTTGGTTATTTCTATACCAATAATAAAATTTTCTACAGATGTACGGCGTAGCTATAACTAGTAAAAGCAAGCACAGGTCAATCCTATGAAAATAATAAATATTAGTAATAACCCTTTTCCTATTATCTGATCTATAAATCAGGTTTTTGTTTTTAATTAAAAATTAAAATAACAAATAAATTGAATTAAGATTATAGAATACTGAACTCAAAATAAGTAGTATAAGAAGAGAAATCAATATCAAATAGTAGTATTTAGGTGATGAATCCTCCTAATAATCCTTTAATTATTAACCTTTTATTATGCTATTATATCATTGATTATTGGATTGTGGAAATTCCTATCTTATGTTGATATCTCTCTAGAGACTACTAACAAATAATCCAATAGTTGATTAATAGAAATCTTACTAGTTAAAACCCTAAGATTACATTATCGATTTATAAATTTTGTTATTAAGTATGACCATAATCTAGAAGATTTATTTCGGTCTATCTCTAGGTTTGCATGCAACTTCTTTCAATTATGATAGATATATTCATACTAATAAGTCAAATTATTCTTATATGATTTTAGGATGAATTGGAATTAATTTAACTTATCTTTATATGAATTTGAAGCTTTATTTGGATAGTTCTCACACATTTCAACTTTACTGCTTGATAGGCTACACATTGAGAGATGGTAATCAACTAGCTAGATATTCTTATATGTCTTAAGAGAGAATACGAGTATGGTTTTGCAATTTTTATTATAACCTATCATTCATTCGTTCAATTTCATAATCGATTAGTCAATCTCTTGAGTGGGTGAATCCTAAAGCCCTAAGTTTAAATCATCAAATTATTCTTGTTTGTTATTTTCCAGTATTTACAATTTATTGCCTACCCAATCCAATTATCTTTTAAGTTTATTGTCAATTTCGTTCAAGTAATTAGGATTAATTCGGTGGTGAGTATTTTAGTCCTTGTGGGAGACGACATAGGAATACTCGATTTTTAGGTACTGGGAACCACTCTGTGCACTTGTAGATTTTGTCAATCAAGTTTTTTGCGCCATTACCGGGGATATAATTTATATTTGCTACTAGTAATTCTAGTTATTTTTTATTTACTACCATAAGTTTTCTTCCATTAATTAATTTTAAATCCTTTCTCTTTATTTGATTTCAAGAGTTGCATGCACTTAAGGCATTCAAGAAATTCGAATAATAATTAGCTGATTGAGTTAAATCCTAAAATTGAACGCACTTGTAGAAAGAACAATGCCCAAAGAAGAAGAGAGATGGACAACAACAACCAAAATTCGATTCTACATGAAGAGCAAGATATGGGGAATGAACAATTCCATAAAAGAAATCAAGCTGAACCAGTAGTTATTAATCCTCCAGTAAGAAGAATTCACGATTACCAAATGCCATTTATTGTTGGCAACCCCTCCTGCATTCGATTGACTATGGCAGCAAGAAATTATGAGCTGAAGCAGTTTCATCTATCGATGTTGCCACAATTTAATAGGATGCCAAGTGAAGATGCTCTATCCTTCATGAGAGATTTTTATATAACAATTCAAACTCTATCGTTGTATGGATTGTCTAAAGATGAGTTAAGGCTAAGGTGTTTTCCTTATCGCATGAAGGGATTAGCAAGAAATTGGTTGTTAAGTTTGGAGGTAGATTCCATTAATATTTGGGATAAGGTAATGGAGACTTTCATGATGAAGTGGTACCCAGCCCACAAAACTCTCGAACGTAGGAAGATGATACATTGGTTCTCGCAGAAAGAAGGAGAAAATTTTCATAAAACATGGGAATGATTTAATGATCTCCTTAACCAATGCCCTCACTATGGATTTGATACATACTTGTTGACTCAGTTTTTCTACTATGGTCTCACTGATCACAATTAAACTTTGGTGGATTTCAATGCTTGTGGGAATATTAGTAATATGAGTTCCCAATAATTATGGAATATTTTCAAAAAGATTGCGGAGAATTCCCATTGTAAGGTGACTAGGAGCAAAGCTGCTACTCTTAATGAAGTGGGTTCTAAACCCTACATGGCCTACCAAGTTGCCGAGATCAATAAGAAGTTGAATATGTCGATGAACGAAAATAAGTTTAGGAGGGATCCTTGCACTCTTTGTGGTAGATTTGGGCATACAATAGCTGGTTGTATGAACATTGAGGCAATAATGACAGAGAAAGAGGTAAACTATGTAAACAATGGTAAACAAGGTCAAAGATTTGATCCTTTCTCGAACAATTACAATGAAGGTTAGAAGTATGATCTGAACTTCTCATGGAAAAATAAAAGGCCTACAAAACCAATAGGACCACTTAGATTCCAAACACCATCAAAACAGCAGTACTCACCTCCTTCATCTTCTACACCATAACAATTCCCTTCCTCTTGGGAGAAAAAGGTGGACAGGCTTGAAGATATGTTTACTCAACTGATGAGCAAGATAGATCAAAGTACTCAAGCTATGAATAGAATGGAGCAGAACGTTCAATCCAACCAAGCTGCCATCAGAAATTTAGAAGTGCAAATAAGTCAAGTGGTAAAAGAGGTGCGTGATAAGGGTAAAGGGAAGCTACCTAGCAATACTCAAGTGAATCTAAAACAAGATTGTATGGTAGTTATTCTAAGGAGTGGTAAGGTGGTAGAATGCATCGTACCTAAAGAGAAGGAAGCTAAAGAAAATGAAGCCAAGGATACTGAAAGTGTGGAGTCGGATGAAAACGAAGAGCAAAAAGAAACCGCAACAAAGAAAGAGTCTTCATCAAGTTCAGAATTTTCCTTTATACCACCCATACCATACCCCCAAAGAGTCAAGAAGAAGCATGATGATTCCAAATTTTAAAAATTCCTTGACCTCTTCAGGAAGATCCAAATCAACATCCCTTTTGCTGAAGCCCTTGCTGAGATGCCTGCTTACACCAAGTTCTTAAAGGAAATCATCTCCAACAAAAAGAAGCTTAATAATTTTGCTACAGTAGCCTTAACTAACGAGTGTAGTTCTATTTTACAGAATAAAATACCCCCTAAGTTAAAGGATCTAGGGAGTTTCACTATTCCTTATCATTTTGGTGAATCTAATGTTTTTCAATGCTTATGGGACCTAGGTGCAAGCATTAACCTTATTCCCTTTTCTCTTTATAACAAGCTAGGAATTGGTGAACTCAAACCAACTATAATTTCATTGCAACTAGCTGATAGTTCAATTTGATACCCTATTGGTATAGTTGAGGACTTACTAGTGAAAGTTGGCAAGCTTATAATTACAACTGATTTTGTTTTGATTTAGATGGATTTTCATATGCAGGTCCCTATAATTTTAGGAAGACCATTCTTAACTATTGGTGGAGCATTGATTGATGTTACGGATTGTAAGCTAACCTTAAGAGTTAGTGATGAGGAAGAGGTGTTTATCATTTTCAAAGTTTTAAGTGTTCCCTCTTTCGATGAAGTCACATATAGGATAGATGTAAGAGAATCTATTCCTAAATTAATTCGCAATGATGCCTTAGAAACATGCCTAGCTTTAGGAATAGATGAGAATAAATTGGATAATGAGTTAGTGGATTATGCATATAGATTGCAAGGTAATGGTTTTAATTATATACCCCAAATTAAAGAATTGGGCCCTCCTAAACCTAAATTACTACCTTCCATATTGAGCCCAGCGAAACTTAAACTAAAACATCTTCCAATTCATTTGAGATATGCATTCTTAGGAGAATCAAATACTTATTCGGTTATTATTTCTTCTTCTTTGGATTCCTCGCAGGAAAATAAGTTATTAAAGGTGTTACGTGAACATAAATTGGCCATTGCTTGGAATATTGCTGAATTAAAGGGAATTAGCCCTTCTATTTGTGTTCACAGGATTTTAATGGAGAAAACCACAAGTATAGTGTGGAAAATCAAAGGAGATTCAATTTGAACATGAAGGAAGATGTGCAATCTGAGGTACTTAAATTACTTGATGCAGGAATTATCTATCCTATTTCTGATAGCTCCTGGATAAGCCCTATGCAGGTGATTGCAAAGAAGGGTGGCATTACTGTCATTTCTAATGATAGTAATAAATTAATTTCCACTAGGGTTGTGACAGGGTGAAGGGTCTGTATATATTATAGAAAATTGAATGTAGCAACTAGGAAAGATCACTTCCCTCTCCCTTTTATTGATCAAATGTTGGAAAGATCATAGGGGTATGATTATTATTGTTTTTTCTATGGTTATTCAGGTTATAACCAAATTCTGATAGCCCTAGAGGATCAGAAGAAAACCACCTTCACTTGTCCTTACAGTACATTGGTGTATCGAAGGATGCCCTTTGGTTTATGCAATGCTCCTGCCACTTTCCAATATTGCATGATGTTTATATTCTCCGACATGATGGAGAGTATAATTATGGTATTTATGGATGATTTTTATGTTTTTGGTTCTTCATTTGATGCATGTTAGTTCAATCTAGAATAGGTTCTACAAAGGTGTGAAGAAACCAATCTCGTGCTAAATTGGAAAAAATGTCACTTTATGATACAAGAAGGAATCATCCTAGGCCACAAAATTTCAAATAATGGAATGGAGGTGGCTCCAGCGAATATTGAAGTCATCAATAAGTTACCACCTCCCAATTTGGTTAGAGTAATAAGGAGTTTTCTTGGGCATGTTAAGTTCAATCATAGATTTATTAAAGATTTTTCTAAGATTTCTAAATCATCATGTGCTTTGTTGTAAAAGGAAGTTCCTTATGAATTTACTGATGAATGTCTTGATGCCTTCAACAGGTTGAAAAAGGAACTTACCTCAGCTCCTATAGTGGCTGCACCAAATTGGAATCTCCCTTTTAAGTTGATGTGTGATACTAGTGATTATGCATTTGGGGTTGTATTAGGGCAAAAACAAGATAAGAAATTACATGTCATTTATTACACTAGCAAAGTTCTTAATGATGCGCAAATTAATTATGCTACTATAGAGAAGGAATTGCTAGCAATAGTTTTTACATTTCATAAATTTAGATCTTATCTTGTTGGTTCCAAGGACATTGTTTACACTGATCATTTTGCTTTGAAATATTTTCTTACAAAGAAATATGACAAACCAAGGTTGATCAGATGGATTTTACTCTTACAGGAATTTGAATTGGAAATTAGAGACAAGAAAGGATCTAAAAATTTAGTGGTTGACCACCTTTCAAGACTTGAGCAAAGTGACGAGATGGGAGAGGAACCGATCAATGATTCCTTTTCTGATGAGAATCTATGGTCTGTTAAGGAAAATGTTCCTTGGTTTGCTGACCATGTTAACTTCTTGGTGTCCAACATCATTCATAGTGAGTACTCATACCATAAGAGAAGGAAATTCTTATATGAGATAAAGAATTACTTTTAGGAAGACCCATTATTCTTTAGGAGGTGTGCTGATGGGGTAATTAGAAGAAGTATACCTGATGAGGAGATGCGGTCCGTGTTGCATCATTGCCATGCTTCTCTTTACAGCAGACACCATGGAGCTACCAAAACGGTGGCAAAGGTTTTACAATCCGAGCTTTATTGGCCTACTATTTTTAAGGATGCTAGAACTTTTATCATGACTTGTGATAAGTGTCAAAGAATGAGGAACATTAGTAAAAAGCATGAGATGCCTCAGTCAGGGATTCTAGAGGTGGAACTACTTGATAAATGGGGTCTGGACTTCATGGTATCGTTTCTAGTATCCTTTAAAATGAATACATCCTTGTGGTGGTTGATTATGTATCCAAATGGGTGGAAGCCACATCTTTATCAAACAACACTGGAGCTAATTTGTCAAATTTGTCAAGAAGAACATATTCTCGAGATTTGGTGTTCCAAGAGCTATAATTAGTGACAATAGTGTACATTTTCAAAATCATCAATTCAAATCTCTATTGGCAAAATATGGGTGTCATTTTAAGTATAGAACGACCTAACACCCTCAGACTAGCGGGCAAGTTGAGGTATCTAACAAGGAAATCAAGCAAATTTTAGAGAAAACTATTAATACCTCAGGAAAGGATTAGGAATCAAAGCTTGATGACACTCTTTGGGCGTACAGGACAACATACAAGACTCCCTTAAGGATGTCTCCTTAAAGATTAGTCTTTGGGAAATCTTGTCATCTTCTGGTTGAAATTGAGCACAAGGCATTATGGGCAATTCGAAAATTGAACTATAATCTCAAGGAAGCTGGACAAAGGAGACTAATGGAGTTCAATGAGTTAAATGAATTTTACCTAGATGCTTTTGAGAATGCTTGAATATATAAGGAGAGAAGCAAGGCTTTCTACGATAAGCATATCTTGTGGTGAGAGTTTAAACCTGGTCAAAAAGTTTTGTTATTTAACTCTCATTTGAAATTTTTTCCAAGGAAATTGCAATCAAGATGGTCGGGACCTTTCATGATGACAAAATTATACCCACATGGAGTAATGGAGATTAACAGGGATGATCATGAGCCTTTTTTAGTCAATGGTACCTCTTTTTTTCTTTAATTTCTTCATTATTGGCATTCATACATCATGCATATAGTCCTATGATATTATGGAATGGTTAGAAGGAGCAAAAGAAGAGTGAACAAGATGAGAAAAGCTTGAAAAAGACCGAGAAAATCTGTTTAACAGACATAGAGTCCGTTAACAGACTACAAACTTAACACATCAATGCAAAACCCGTAAAGGTTTATTTAGTGGACGTAATGAGGGATGTCATCAATGTTGAAAAAATGAGGGAATTTGAATTCATGGAAAATGCTCCTCATGGGTGGATCAATCCACATTAGGCAAGGCACAATCAGAATGTCCTTACTGCCTAACAATCAAGAGCTAGCTCAGTTCTAACAAATACTCAGATTTTGGCTCAGATGTAAGAAGTCTAGGTAGATATTGGAAATCTTCAAGCGGAAGTGAGCAATCTCATAACATCACAAGCTAGAATAGAATACATATTGAGGGCTTTCATGGACCAACAACCACCTCCACAAGGACAATGATATCATAGAGTCATAGGATTACATTTGCATTTGACCTCATATCCATGTAATTGTGCATTTTACTTTTAATCTCACCCTAGCTTTGATTTTGTATTGGTACGTTGTAAATCTAACTTCAATTTCATTTTGCTTTATCTCTATAATTTGTATAATCTAATAGGAGATGAATATAGGGTGCAGAATTTGATAAATTGACAATTTTAGGGGGTTTCCCTACCTTTACTTCACATTTTATTAATTGCTTTAATTTTTTAAATTTTATCATACCTAACATTGAGGACACTGTTGATTTTAAGTGTGGGGGAGGATAAATGGTTTTGCATTAATTATGCATAGTTCATTAGGCATGTTTTCACACTAGTACATCTTTCACGCTCTACTTATCATTGTAATCTAATTTAATGAGTTGATTGCATTATGGATAAGATTGATCTTAATTAAGATGTATAATATGATTAAAATTGATTACATAAATGATATAATGTTAAATTTATTGAAAAAGCATGCTATTGAAAGAGTAAACATCACCAAGTGAGCTATTTTGAGCCTAAAGGATTGCACTCAATCCTATTTTTCCTATTAATGATATAATTTTCTCTTCTATATGTGTTTGCTTCTAGAACTTGCATTGCATATTTTCGAGGTTACATAATCATATTATGGTATGTCCATCAAAGTGATAAAAGCCACTAGGATTAAGCTTAAGCCAAATAATCCCCTAGTAAACCCTTTGTGCCTAGTGATTGTATTTGAGCCTTTTCATTGTAAGCCTATTCCAAAGAACCTTGAACCAAGAAAAACAAATTCACCTTTGTTCAATGGTTAGTAGAGCTATAAATGTGGTGCATTCAATATTCTTATCGATAGGTATGCAAAAGAATAAGTGTGGGGGTGTTTTTATGATAATTGAAGAAGCATGATGTTTTAAAAAAATGATGAAATGAGAAGAAAAAAGAAAATGGGATAATAATAAATAAAACGTGTTCACTTCAAATTTCAAAGTGAAAAAATGATGGAAATTGTGACAATAGAGTTGGTGGAGTTTCATAAACATTATGATTGTAGGGCACCTTTTCAATAGAGTTTGCTAAAAATGATTGTAAGATTTATGATTTCATCTCTACTAATTGTTGAATTTTTGGATTCCTATCCCTTCTTTCATAGCCTATTTTACCCCTTGGCCCCATTATAGCCAAAGCAATAAAGACCTTTTTGATTCATGGATATATCATAGATGGGAGTAATGGAGAACTAGATAAAATGCAAGCTTATGGTAAGAGACATGCATGAGAAGATGATTGAGAGTAACCCTAAAACACTTGTGCTTGAAAGTGAATGTTTTATGAGAGATTTCATTCATGGCATATGATTTTGATTAATTAAAGCATTATGATGTCTTATTGTTGCTTAGTTGTGATCTAATTTATGAAGTATTATATGACCTTGTATCTATCTTTCAATTCTTATCTATAATGCTTTTGACTTATTGGATTGAGTTATAATGATGATTAGGCGTGATGGAAAGGAAATGTTTGCGGGTACCATTTGTTTTAAGTAAACCCATCAGGAGACTATAACTCCTCCATTATGGACATATAGTAGTTTAAAGGCTTATGGCATATGTTAAATGCCACCATACACCTACAAAAGTGGAATCAATAACTTGGTTAAGGATTTAGTAGTTTGTTTTGTTTTGTTTTGCTTAGGACAAGCAATAGTTTAAGTGTGGGGGAATTTGATAAGTCAAATTATTCTTATATGATTTTGGGATGAATTGGAATTAATTTGACTTATCTCTATGTGAATTTGAAGCTTTATTTGGTTAGTTCTCACACATTTCAACTTTATTGCTTGATAGGTACAAATGGATAGATTTCGAAGGTAAAAGGCATAATTTTTACTGTGGATGTCAGATTAAGGTCATTCAAGGACACCTTCGAAGAGGACCCGAGTTTTACAACTCTATGGAGAGATTCTATAGACTAAAGGGTCAAAAGGGCTCATTTTGCAAATGACCATTGTATGTCTGTTTAACAGACATTGCCTTGCCAACTCTGCTCCTAGATCTGTGAAGGTCCGCTAAACAGATATAATGTCCATTTAACGGACATTGCTTGGCCAACTTCACTCTCAGACCCGAGAAGGTCCGCCAAATGGACATTGATGACAAAGGACAATCTTCCGTCCCCTGTTTGGCAAAAACTAGGTTTCTTTGAACCCAAAACACTATAAATACTCATTTTTATGACCTAAATGGGATGCTGGACACTGAAAACAAGGGATCCATACAAGGAGGCACTGAAAAAGAGACAAAGAAGAAGTTTTAGAGGATTAATCCAAGCATTAGAAGCAATTTTGTTTTGTGTTCTCTCTACCTTCTCTCTTTATTATTTCTTAAATGTTGAGCATCTTTATATGTATGGTTTCTGTTATTATGTTTTGGAACTAAACCTCATTTAGGGTAATGGGTGTAGCCTATTTGGGGGATTGATTTGTATTTTAAAGATTGATCGGTGTTGAATGAAAGTTCTTGGGTTATGTTTATCTCTCTTGCATTTCATTGTTGTCTCTATGCTTGATCACCATAGATGCAATCTTAGGAATCATCTAATGAAATGAGAGGTGAAGTATGATAAATACCCTAGGAAGATAAACACATTAGATTTAGAGATAGAGATATCCTATGTCAGTGTGATAACTTGTGGTTGCTTGTTCTTCATGAATTTGACTAGTTAGGTTGCACATTAAAAGATGGTAATCAACTAGTTAGATATTCTTATATGTCTTGGGAGAGAATATGAGTAAGTTTTTGCAATTGCTGCTATAACCTATCATTCAATCAATTTCATAATCTATTAATCAATCTCTTGAGTGGGTGAATCCCAAAGCCCTAAGTTCAAATCTTCAAATTATCCTTGTTTGTTATTTTCCAATATTTTCAAATCATCAAATTATCCTTGTTTGTTATTTTCCAATATTTACAATTTACTGTCTACCCAATCCAATCATCTTTTAAGTTTATTGTCAATTTTGTTCAAGTAATTAGGATTAATTTGGTGGTGAGTATTTTAGTCCTTGTGGGAGACAACTTTGGAATACTAGATTTGTAGGTACTAGGAACAACTCTGTGCACTTACAGATTTTGTCAACCACATACAGCAAGATTTCTCAATCTCAATCATATAAAATGAAATCATGCACTAATATTCTAGATATATTAACACAAGAATAAAACACATAATTTTATTACAATAAATCAATCAATGTAATTACATTAAATGAAAAATTAAATCATATTATTATCCCAACTTAGGGTTCATCACATCTAGACACTAAACACGTTTAGTTACTAATCATAAGAAACAAAACCAAAGATAAATATGCAGAAAAACTAACAGAAGACAAAGACATCAGAATTCTAAATCTCTTTTTTTCTTCTATTAGATCTTCTGGCAAGTTTGGATTTGATGTTGTTATCTATGGACTTGATATATTCTTCGTGTTTTCCTCATCCTTTGATTAAAATTGTAGCCTCTCTAGGTGTCGTATGTCCAAAAATTGCTACAAAATTTGACTCTCCCTATTTTTCCTTTGCTCACGTCTTTTTATCGTGAAAACTAGGGTTACTGGGACAAAAATGGTCACTTACATAACCATATAGGTGACCATATAGCTCCAAAAATCCCTAAAATTGTGACTTTACACATTCACAGAGATTTATACGGCCGTGTATCTCTAAATTGCTTCAAATCTTTGTTTATGTCACAATTTGATCCAAATTTGTCTCCTTTTATCTATGAAGGCAGTTATCACCTATAAATGCACTTGGAGAGAATTAAGTACTAAAAGTACAACAAAATTATGAAATATTAAGCAAAATATATCAAATATAGGTATATAATTATAGTCAAATGAGCATCTATCAAATATCACCACACTTAAGCTTTTGATTGTCCTCAAGCAAATCATAGTCTAAATTATCAACTTTACGCACATCCATCCTTTATTAGTCTTAACCTATCCATCCATACTTTAAATCATCAAATCATATTAATCAAATTAAGAAACAAGTAGATTCAGGTTATCCTAAAACTAACTTGATAAGTCAATATTAATAATAGTTACATTAATAATCTTTTTGAAATAAAAAAACCCTCACCAAGGTTCCTCTCACTGCACTCGAGTGTTCCAGGTGAAAAGTATCAAGCTCTCAAACCAATGCATAACAAAACACTTAACCATAAGCTTGCAATACTATCATATCTCCAACACTTATAAGTAGATTAGAAACAAAAATCAAAAGGTCTTTATAAGGGGTTCAATGGGGCTTAGGTAACGTATGATTGGGATAATAAAATGGTGATAAATTTGAAGCAAAATTACAAAGGAAACATTACAAGAAACTTATTGCTTCATAATATACAAATGTCCTTTCATTATAAACCCATTGGTACTAGATTTTGTCTATACTTGTAAATTTTTTTGGTTTGTATTAATATTTTCAAGCATTCATTATGTACCACAATTAAAGAAATATTAGACCTTTCAAATTTTCAAGTTTCAAACATTCAAGTAATGTAAATAACTTTAGGGTTCAAACTAATAAAAAGGCTTCAAAGAAAATGGGATAAAGGTTAATAATGCGGTTATAATCTTTGACAAAGGCTAAGGCCTAAAATGGGTTATTCTGAAGGGATAAAATATGGTAAGGTAATTATTAAAGAAATAGGCTAAACAATTGTTGAACTTAAGTGCCTTTATCACTTCAATGCCTCTAATTTAATAATTATGGTCTCAATATGTATAATAATAGCAGGTTCTGGAATCATCCAATTATGCATAATAACACACATGAAATATTAAAATAGTTTCAAAATTTATGAAAATTTATTCTTAGGCTTAAAACCTCATGATAAAAATGTTCTTATATATGTAAATAATATGCAATTTTCATCTAAATTGACTATCTCAATGATTATTTAAAAAAATGACTTAGAAAAACAAGTTTATTCTAGTTATCATCCTTTTGCATACTAATTTAAATCAATATACAATAATGAAATACATTATTTATAGACAAATTTCAACTAACTGAGAATATCGATTAATAAATTTTAATAAAAAAGAATATAATAAACTGAAGAAAATTGTTAACTCATTTCTCACACTTAAAATTGTACAGTCCTCAATATACCAATATAAACAAAAATGAATAAAAGTAAAAAAGTGGAGCAATTTGGTACTTTCCTGAGTAATGAGATTTTCATATTCAAATTTTGATAAGGGACCCATCTGATACTAGATACAATAATCCTCAAAAAATATAAATAAAAAAGGATAAAGCGATAAAAGAAAATAAAACAACAAAAAAGAAAATAAATAAAAATATTAAAATAAAATAAACATAAAATTTAAAATAAAACATAGCCTAATTCATGGTTACCTCTCATGCAAAGCTTACTTAACGTCATTAACTTGACATACCCTACATATTACTATCATCCTAGGTCTATAATCAATTGCTTGTGTCCACCTTTTCTCCCTAAGGCAATTTAGTAGCCTGTAAGTAAGTCACATGTTGCAAGATAATAGTAAGGACATAATTTATAAAATTAATAAATCCAATTAACTGCATTATTGCCCTTTTCAATAACAAACTGTTAATAAACTAAGCGATAACAACACTCCCCATTTCTTCAATTGACACAAACATTTTTTCATGTAGGATGTGGGAACCTTTTGATGGTTGTAAATAATAATGTGTTATGATGGATGTTTAAGTGTTCTTTTGATTATTTCTTATATGATTCTCATGTATATAGGCTTAGAATTATGTCATTAATAGTGTTTGTTTATATTCTAAGTGTTTATGTTCTTTTAAGCTGATTTGGATCTTAATTTCATGTTTGAAGGGGTGTGTGATGTGTGTTTAAGTGTATGGAAATAGGAAATTGAACAAAAGAGAAGAATTGGAAGTATGTAAGTAGGTCACCTTGTCACAATGGTGACAGAGAGTGTAAATAGCAATTCCAACGAATTACAGTTTTTTTAGCACGTGACTCTTTTTGTAATTTTAACATTTTTGGGCTATTTTAGAACCAAATTAAGTGGGTAAATCCTAGAGAACCACAAAAGCCTCAAGTACTATTTAAGAACATTAAAAAATCAAAAAAGAGTAACCTCCATTTTACCAAATTGAGGTTAATCCAAGGAAGATCAAGAGGAGCATCAGTTGTCCAACATGTTCTAGATTTGCAGATTCAGCTCCAAAT
Organism: Erythroxylum pedicellare; assembly: GCA_027563575.1. Classification (NCBI taxonomy): domain Eukaryota; kingdom Viridiplantae; phylum Streptophyta; class Magnoliopsida; order Malpighiales; family Erythroxylaceae; genus Erythroxylum; species Erythroxylum pedicellare. The sequence goes on from JAOQMP010000007.1 coordinate 27,799,853, forward strand.
CAAGTTTTTCTTTCTTTCCTTTTGTTATTTTCATTAAACTTGATGTGTGAACTAGATTGGAAGCTGTTATACATGTTGATGATGTTTTAATTTCATATTAGGATTTTTTCTTGAATTATTTTGTGACTCGAACACTTTTAATTTCAATACAATGTTTTGGGTATTATGATATTTGTGTTCTCTTATACTTCGACAATAAATCGAGAGAGAGAGTTGAAAGTAATCTAATTAGGTTGGATAATGAGAGTTATCAACCTAATAATTCATGCAAATATCTAAGTGATAATCATACGAAGAAAGATCTTATATGACAACTCGATTATCCGATAGATTGCTTAAGAACTAGTTGAAAACATTAGACTATTTTTGTTAATCAAGAGATTGCAAATCTAGAATTTCATTATGAATTAGGGATTATTAATTAGGGTTAAATGATTAGGTCTTGAGAGACAATAATCAACCCTTCAAAAATCTAGGATCGACACTAAATTGAATCAAAAGTGGTTAAAAGAACAAAATAATGATAGAACGAATCCTAGACTTTCATATTTGATCATTCTTGTTTTATTATGGCGACACATTTTTAAGTGGTTAAGTGCTCAATTTTGTTTGACCACTTTAATTTCTGATTATTTCTTTTCATTCAAATTACATTTTAAAATCTTATACAAAGTTAGGTTCATTTAGTTTTAGCCAATTCCTCAAGGGATCGAAACCATAATTACTACAAGTTTACAATCCATATACTTGTGAATATTAAAGGTTTTAAATTAGGTAAAACTTGCTCAACACCATTCATGCTCAAGTTGACTACCAATGACTCATCATTAATTTTCTTATTTAGTTCCTTTTTTAGTTCTTCCTCAACCACTTTGTCCATTCTTCTTCTTTTTCTTCCTAAATAAAGGTTTCTAGCTCGTCTTCTTCTTCAATTATCTCTTGCAACTTCTCTACTTCTACTTCTTGGACAGAGGCTTCCTTTTCTTCTTTGTCTTCTTCTTCTAGAAGCTCGTTCCCACTTCTTAAGGGTGATTGTGATTCCATCTTTGTTAGGATCTGTTTTAGTATTACGATGCAAACTACCTCGTAGTCTATCGGATAATTTTCTCATTGCTTGACTAACCTGACTCACCAAGCTATGTACATAATCCTTTGTTCTTTGATGAATCATGTTTGATTCTTGAAAAAATTTGTCATCATATCCTCCAGAGTTGCCTTCGTAACTTGAGGTGCTTGTTGTTGTAAATATTCAATTAGAGCGTAATCATTCCATCCATAAGAGTAAGAGTTGCTCCACTTTGAATTATAAATATTCTTGTATGGTGCACCTTGAGGTTAGTATCGTTGCTCCCACATATAGGTTGGTGCCTACCATTTATGATAATTGTGGTTACTCCCATAAATGCCTTAACAAAACATAGAATTCAGTTGCTTCTGAAAACATATCACTAGACCTTTCTTTCTAATATGTTGATGTTACTAAAGGTGATGACACATCATAGCTCCCGTAAGAATACTATCTACTTCATCCATCCATTATGAGTTGTGTCTATGATAATGAATCATATATCATAACATTAAGTCACAAACTCAAAGTTAAAGTAGAGAAGTTAAAAGATAATTAAATGAATAAGTTAAAAGGAAAATAAAATGCATGAAAATTAAAATAAAGTAAAATAAAATAAATACAAAAGATAATGGCTAGATTAATAGAATCTAGGATTACTATTACTGTTCCTAACAAACATACCAATCACTTGATTTGTTTTTTTGAAAAATAAATTGAGTATATATTGAAAATGTTGAAGAAAGTCAAATATATAGCTTAAGGAGATTAATACTCTCCCTTGACAAAAAAAAAATGACAACGCAGCGTCATACATTGGTTAGTCACATAGAAGCTATCAAACAATAACATATCCAGGCCATTACATCACATAGGATGACAGCATTCCAAGAATCAAAGAAGGTTCTGGATAAAAGGGGTAAAACTCCCCCTCCTCTATAACCCAATGCCCATAATCTTCCTCAATTAAGGTTGGAATCTCCAATTGTAGCGCCCCCTTACCGCAGGACACACACCAGGACGCCCGCAAGTCATTCCGGTACATATCCTCCGATAAGGGTGAGCTATGAAAAAGCACTACAAACACTCCATTTGGCATCAAAATAAAACATTAATATAAAAATCGCAAACTTTTTGAAACCCTTTTTTTTTTTTTTGCTCATTTCATTTCATAGAAACCAAAAGTTTACACATCTGTCGGTTTTCACTGTCTGTACAACACTCGAAAACCCTAGTACAGTATGCTACATGAAAGAGGGGAAATACTGTAGATCTATCTAGGTCATCCCAAAAGTCCCAGCTGGCCGACCTGTGAGC
>JAOQMP010000007.1:27815417-27835773 GCA_027563575.1 Erythroxylum pedicellare
ATAAGCCAATATGTCCATAACCCTCTAAATGCTTCATTATAGGATATAGGAAAAAAGATAACGTTAAAGTCGATCCCTTCTCTCTAAATGAATCCTTTGGTAACCAACTGGGCTTTAAACTACTCAACTTTACCCAGAGAGTCCTTTTTGGTCTTATAAATCCATTTATAACTGATATGTTTGCAACTGTGTGGTAAATCCACAAGCTCCTTACCTTATTATGCTTCATGGACTACATCTCATCCCTCATTGCATCTTACCACAAATCTGGATCTAATCCATGTCCAATATCATAATCTTGTTTACCTAGATAGACTATGTAATTACATCTAAGATAGCAAGTCTTCTCATTCTAGTGGATCTTCTTAATTCACCTAGTTTAGTATGCTTTTGTACCTTAGGAACCTTAGTTTGTACAGGTATGGGTTCCTGTCCTTAATTGATATGGTACTGAGACCTTGATCCACTAGTTTTGACTGTATGAGTGATGAGTATGAAATAACTGTGGTATCCACCCTTTTATCATCCGAAGGGTGAGAATGACCACGTTTATTAAGATGAGAATGACCACTCTCATCATAGACATCATGCTTCATAAACTTAGCTGTTTATGATTCTATTATTCTAAATCCTCAATCTATATGGTAAAATCTTTATCCCTTAGAGTGGCTGAGATTTTCAACAAAAAAACATCAAGTGAATAAGAATGCAACTTATCGTCATAAGGAAGCCCCATACATGAAAATGAGTGAGGCTAGGCTTTTATCCTTTCCAAATTTTAAAAGGTGTTTTTAAAACTGCTTTGCTTGGCACTCTATTAAGTATATATAAGGCACTCTTTATGGCTTCACCCTAAAGGTAATCAAGTAAATTAGTCTTGCTTTGTGTTGACTTCATCAAGTCATTTAAGGTGCGATTCTGCCTTTTGCCCACATCGGCTACACTGTTTTGCTCATGACGACCTGACATAATGAACTAAGCCATTATTCCACATATTTGGTGAACGAACCTTTTTCTTATCTTAACACCTCATGTCTGCCATAATATTCACCTACATGGTCAGATCTGATGATCTTAATTGACCTTCCCAATTATTTCTCAATTTTAGCCTTAAAGATCTTGAATTTTTTGAGAACTTTAAACATTTCTTTAAGCAATAACATATATTGATAATAATAATAGTGATTAATAAATGTTAGAAAATATCTTGCATTACACAATATAACTTTATAAGGTCCATATATGTCTGTATATAAGGGTTCTAATAAGCTAGAACTCTAAAAAATATCTTGCATTACATAATCCCTTTTTTTTTCCTTATTTTGGTCAACTTACCCCTATAATAGCTAACATATGTTTCAAGATCATCATAATCTAGAGTTGAGAGAATGTTTCATTAACCAATCTCTCAACTCTATCTCTAATATGACCCAACCTTTTATGCCATAAAATTTATTAGTTCTCTTTTATTAGGGTTCTAGTGACCTATTTGACAATATATGAAGAAGCATATGTCTTATTAGGGGCAAGACACATTCTATATAATCCATATGACAAAAAGGTGGTACCAATATGTTTTACGATGAAAGATAACTTTACATCGGAAGTTTCAGTTTCAAAACTATAATCTTTTTGTAAATTCAAAATAGATATAAAGATTAAATTTTGTCTTAAAGCTGAGATATAAAATTGTCATTTAATACAAGTTTGAACCCTGTAACAAACATCCGTTACAGAGATTACAATAACTTCTTCGTTATTGCCTACCATCAGTGTTTTCTCCTCCCTATTAGACTTTCTCTTTTGTATGAATCTCTGCGTTAAAGAAGCAACATGATTGGAGGCTCTATGAGTGCTAATGAGCATCTGGATGGAGCAAGCAATTGCTCACCACGTGCACAGACATCTGTCACCTTCATTGGCTTGTGGTTAGCAAACGCGTGCTCACCACGTGCTAGACGTGCACAAACATTCGTCATCTTCAATAGCCCATGGTTAACAAATGCAATTACACGCAAACACACAAACTGCTTCAGTCATGTGTGTTCCACGCGAGCATGTGTCCAATGTTCTATTTACGCACAGGCTAATTGTCTGGTGCCTGTGTATCACATGTGCTAAATGTTAATTGCATCCCAAAAGTATCAAACTGGTTCTTCAACATTTATTCCTCTACTTGCCAAAAAAGGCAAAATTTGGCAACTTTTTCAATGATTATTCACTGGATTCTACTAATATTTTGTCGGAAAATTACCCCAAAGTCTATTTTTGATTTTTCCACACAACTCTTATTCCAAATCAATTCAAACAATAAATATACAATTTATATAAGCAAAAACATATTGATTTCTCCAATTTCCTTATGGAGCAATTTTCAAATCTTCATTCAAATTTATACAGTCATGGAACCATTCTCATACTACAATTTAATTATAACACGAACTTTAATTATAATGAACTTGTATTAACGGAGAAAATGTGAAAAATACATGTTTTGTTATCTATTTCATGATGAACAAGTTGTTGAATTGTTTGAACAAGCTCCTGAAACTTTTGATCGACTTCTATCAAAGTTGTATATCTTTATTTCGTTAATGTCTTTCTGTGTCCTTTTTTATGGATAGGCCTCTTAACGAGTCAAAGAAACTCAAAATCTATGAACTTTAATTAAGTAGGCAGTAAGAGACCTTAGCAACTATTTATAGCAATCTTTTTGGGCATCTTCATCACAGGCCTAATACATAATTGGCCCATAATGATTAGGGCCCATTTTCTTAGCCAAACTTCAACCCAATTATCCAGATTCTTTATTAGGCTTCTTTATTATCTTTAATTCATATCAATTTTGCTTTTCTTACTTGTAATTTTATAAGGATCCCGCAATTAATAATCATCCAATTAAAAAATTACTAACACTGGTTCTTTATTACATCCAATTCTCTCTAACCAGAGCAAGAATAGCACGACCCACCACAACTTCTGAAATAACATTTCATGCCAAAAGGAATTTATGGATAAAGGAAGTTATTGCATTTTATCAAATAAAAAAGTTATTTGAATCAATATTGTAAAAATTAGACTAGACATCAAACTGGTTAAAGTAAGGTTTTAAGGCTTGAAGGTTCAAATGTTATTAAATCGTTATAAAACTAATATATAATAAATACGAAGTAAAAATTATAAGAATAAGTAACAATATAGTATAAAATAAAATACTTTATTAAAATAAAAAGAATGCACTAATGCCCATTAATGTATAATAAATAATGATAGATCTAAAAAATTATTTAAAAAGTTGAAGTATATTTAAAGAAGGACATTAATAACAATTTTAACTTTATTTTAACTTCTTTTTTAATGTCCTTTAAACATATTTCTTTAAATTTTAAACATCACTCATCAACACACTCTTAAATTATCTTAAGTGAAAACACATAAGGAAGTAGAATATTTTTCACATGTATAGTCCTCTATTTATATACATGATGGGATCTTAATCTATAATCTACTCCCTATAATTGTTCACTATAATCAAGCTAATCTTAATAGTAAATCCCTATGATTATGTACATAATTTGTAACATTCTCTCCTAATTTGGAACATAGATATCAATCATGACTAGCTTGTTACAAAGATATTCAACTCCAGTCCCATTTAGAGCTTTTGTAAATAGGTCCCCTAGTTATTTTCCAATCTTCATATATCTTGTTGAAACTAAGTTTTGTTGCACCTTTTCACGGGCAAAATGATAGTGAATCTCAATATGTTTAGTTTGTTCTTCAAACAGTAGATTATAAGCTATATGAAGAGCTACTTGGATATCATACCATAACTTATCTAGCATTGAACCTTTGAGGCCGATTTTAGTCAATACCTAATATATCCACATTATTTCACACACTGATTATCCCGTGGCTCTGTATTCTAATTAAAGCAAGATACAATATTTTGTTTCTTACTTTTTCATGATATCAAATTTTCTCACACAAAAACACAATAGCCCATGGTAGATTTTTATCAATATTAGATCTTACCTAGTCTGCATATAAAAAGCATTATATTTGAGTGACCATGATTTTTATACAATTGCCTTTTTTGGGAGCTCCCTTCAAGTAACACATGATTTGTTTTAAAGGACCCAATGATGAACTGTCAGAGAAGACATAAATTGACTTATAATTCAATTGAATAAGCAATATAAGGATGAGTTACCGTAAGATAGTTTAAGTTCCTAACTAGTCTTCTATACTTCTTAAGATCTTAAAATAAATATCCATCTTTTATAAGATATAAATTAGGTGACATAGGAGCATTACATGGTTTTGCTGCCAGTTTCCAATTTTGGATAATAAGTCAAGCATACATTTCCTTCAGATAAAAAAAATACATGTCATATTCCTTGTCACCTTAGCTTTTATGAAGTACTTAATCCTTTGTCTAAAATTGGCTATAAAGAAACATTTTCATAGATGAAATTTGTATAACATCACTACTACTAATAGCAATATCATCCACACACACACAACAAGAATGACAATGCTAGATGCAGAGTGTTTGTAGAGAACTGAGATATCATAATTGATAATGCAGAGTGTTTGTAGAGAACTGAGTTATCATAATTGATCTCGCTCATTCCAAATTGTTCAATTGCTTGACTAAATTTGTTAAACCAAACACGAGGACTCTGTTTCAAATCATGTAGAGATCTTTGAAGATGACATACTTCCCTATACTCCCCCTGAGCAACAAACCTAAGTAGTTGCTCCTTATAGACCTCCTTCTGCAAGCCTATATGTAAGAAGGAAATTTTAATGTCTAACTATTTCAAGGGTCAGCAATAGGCAGTGACCAAAGAAATAAACAAACAAATTAAGGTCAACTTTGCCACTGGAGAGAAAACATCAAAATAATCCATACCATAAGTCTGAGCATAGCCTTTAGCAAGAAGGTAAGCTTTAAGTCGAGCTAATGAGCGATCAGGATTGACTTTAATGGCAAATACCCATTTACATTTTATAGTTCTTTTTTTTAGATAGACCACTAAATTCCATATACCATTAGCATCTAGACCATTGATTTTTCTACCATTGTTACTCCCCGGCTAGGATGAGATAAGGCCTTATGAATAGTTATAGGAAGAGGTATAATGTCAAGAGAGGCAATAAAAGAGTATGAATAAGATGATAAATGATCATAAGAAAGAAAAGATGAAATTGATAAGTACATTAGCATTTACCTTTATAGAGAGCAATTGGAAGATTAAGTTTAGTCTCAACAAGTTTTGATGTCGAATAAGGAACTAATGTTGGACATATATTAGGAACATCTCTTTGTATAGAGTAGAGATGATGAATTGATGGACATGGTGGTGATGCTTAATTGGTAGGTTTCAAAGCAACAGTTAGTGAGTTTTGGGTGATTTGATACACTAACAAATCACCGGTCTTCTCCTGCCATAAGAAGTATTGGAAAAGGCAAGAAAGTAAGGAACATATTCATTAAACATAACATCAGTAGACACAAGGTACTTATTAAGACTAGGAAAATAACATTGATACCCTTTTTGAAGGCAAGAATACTCCAAAAAGACACATTTAACTAACTTAGACTCTAATTTGGTGACTTGAGGATGAATATCATAGATAAAACATATACTCCAAAAAAATACAAGGTTTAATGGAAAATAAAGGTTTGATTGGAAAAAGGAAGTGATAAGGAGTCTTATAGTTAAGAAAAATGCATACAGTTAATAAAAAAAACATGTTGAAATTGCATCAACCTAAAAACACTTAGGGTCTTGTGTTTGGAACAAAAGTACCCTAGCTATTTCAAGGAGATGCCTATTTTTTTCTTTCAACAACACTATTTTGAGTTAAAGTGACTAGATGTCTAGTGAAGAATGTTGTTTTTAAGCATGCAGGTTTAAAATGAATTCAAAAGATATTCTTTAGTATTATCACATTACAAAGTATGTAAATAAACATTAAATTGTGTTTTAATTTCAACACAAAAGGTAGTAAAATAGGAAAATAGCTCTGAGCCATTTTTCATTAAGTAAAGCCAAGTCATTTGAGAGAATTCAATAACAAAAGTAACAAAGTATCAAAACCTAGTATTGGATGCGGTGTGACATGCTCCGAAACATCATAATGAACTAATTCAAAGATAAAATTGGCTCTTTTATTGACTAGAGGACTAGAAGGAAAATGATGATGTATTGTAAACTAGCATAACTCACAATTTAAAAATGACACAATTTCTTTAACACAATAAGAGAAGAATGGCCTAACTAACAATGTATTTCACAAGAAGTTAAGATCATAGAGCAAGCAATAGCTTTAGGCACTCTCTCAGGAATATCCAGAACATCGAGACCTCCTGATATATATCCACTACTGATAATCTTCTATGTCATAAAATCCTGAAAAAGACAGTAATCTAAGAAAAATGAGACACAACAATTTAAACCCTGAATAATCTTGCTAACATATACTAAATTAAAAGAAAACCTAGTAGGACTAAAACATATGATAAGGAAATTAAAAGAGTTGGATGAGCTATTTTAGGACTAAGAGCAGATGAGGTAGAAGCATATACTAAAATAAATGTAGAAGGAGAATTGTGGGATTTAAAGGTGGTAAACAGAACAGGATTACCTATCATGTGATTATTTGCACCATAATCAATGACCTAGTAAGTGTTGGAGGATGAAAGGAGACACTTATCAGAATTACCTGTCTCAACAATAGTAGTGATGGAATTGGAAGAGCTCTTTAGTGTTTCTTGATACTGACATAATTTAGCAAATTCATCTGCAAAGAATAAAACTGTTTTTTCTAAAGAGATGATAGGTATAATATTAGAAATAGTTGCAACAACAAGTAGATTTAGATTTCTGAGACTTGATTTATAGCTTTACACAAATTAACTTTACATGATTTGACTCCTGACAGTAGGGATATACAACTCCTCTTATATCTTGATTCCAATTATCCTAACCCCTTGTATTAGCTCGTTTATTTTGATTTTGATTAAATGATCTTCCATTATTATGATTAACTAGAGAAATTGAAGCCTAAATAGAAGGAGCAATAACAACATTATATTTTATGTGCGAAGTACTCTAGTGAAGACCTCATTTAAAAAGGAAATTTTCACACTTGAGAGAATCTGAGACTTTGCTGTATCAAATTGGGAATCAAAACCTGCTAAAAGACTTACGAATGTTATTTTCTCCCGTTGAGTTTGTTATACTTTGATATTAGAACTAAAAAGTAATATAGCATTTAACTCTTTATAAACCTTTTTGAAATTCATGAAATAGGTGTGAAGAGACTAATCATGTGTTTAGCCCAATAAAAATTCCTCCAGACCTTATAAATATAAGAAGTATTCTCTTTTCCCAAATTATTAATTCCTTAACATGCTTTCAGTGATCAATCACGCTGACCACTTTTGTAACACCCCACTACCATAGAGTATATATCGAAACATCCAGAGGACATTCAAGTACATATCATATGATAATGGCATGTCAGAGCAGTTAATGTTCTCTTATATGGCATCATAAAGAATAACACAATACTTAAAAACAACAACTACTCTTCATTTCATTGCAAACATGATTTACACTGTAATCATTAAACAAATATTTACATTACCAAAACATTTAAAAGTTTAAAAGCTTTTATACAAAAGTTCTACATGACATAAGTAAACTACGTAAAACAACCTACTATTCCTCAGACGTCAGCTGACAAACCTTTGAGTCATTTCTTCATCGAAAATCGTTCTTCTAGAGTAACTTAAGAACTAGGTTTCCTCTCTCGTACCTAAAAAGCCACATTGCAATTTTGATGAGTTTTGCAAACTCAATAAGCTAACCATCATCGATAGACTCACTCACATCAAAGACACAAATATGTCATATATAACCAAACTCGCAACATTCCTCATCTTAATAAGACATAATGAATTTCACACATTTCATACACTCTTTTAGATCTTATATATATCCTAATCAATCACATTAACATCGATTACTCAAATGTTTCATATCACTTTATCATCACAATTTCAGAAATAGATTCTTAATCATATAATTCATATTCATAAATGTATAAATACAGATGCATATGAGACTCACTTCTATTTCTCTTTTGTTTTGACCGAGCGCCTATTTCACTGTCCCGTATCCTTTGTGGATACCGGGCTCATTTTAGAACTATCCCGTATCTGATGTGGATACCGAGCTCATTAAACGTTGAGCCTGAGGTTATAATGCACATAACTGAGTTTAAAGCTCTTTTCACATTAGCTACTCGGGTCCCAACTCCTTTATATGAACGTGCATCATAAGAATATTTAATTTTCACAGTTTATCATATCTAAGTCTGGCATTCAACAAATAGGTGAGCATTCAATTTCCTTATTCACATTCAAATCACAAACACTCCTAATATAGTTCTGAATATCGAACTCCTCGGACAATCAATTGTTTGGAATCAGTAATATCACAATTACAATCAGATCATTAACATTTCAATAATTGGAAGATAAACAGAAATAAATCAATCCTAGTGAGAACATCTAGGTTACTCACAGTATGTTCCAGTATAAGCTATTACCTGGATGGACTGGCGATGTCTTGATGATGGCCTTCGATTAAGCGTCTATACATCATACAATACACACAAAATTCACATTACAAAGTTTATCAATAAAATACATATTCACTTATGCATATACATATATGTGCCATGTTCAATGCATGCCCAATGACTATCCAGGGTATGTTTCCTTAATCATAATTCATAATTATTCACATATTGTCACTTAAATATGTCTTGTTTCCATTTAGGTTAATACCTTAAGTAGACATCATGCTTCATTCATTAACATACATTTACTAACTCTTTTCCAGCATTACAAATATTTCACATAATTCATGATTCTCATTCATTCATTCTTAATGTATTATAAATATCCTTTAGAATACATTTGCATTCATATGAATTCCTTCATTCCTTTAACACTCCTTCATTCCAAAATTAGATGAATTGTTATCAAACATTCTTTTCCTTAAAGTATAACATCAATTATTAATCAAAACTTATCGCACATTTAACCAACTTTTCCAACATCAAATTATGTTTATTTTAGACCTTAAGCAAGTCCAAATGCATCATAATTAAGTTCCTTAACCTTAATTGGTTCAACAATCACACAAAAGAACATTTTATTTACTGCCATTCCATTTCCACGATCATGTATGGCTTCCCACAATTGTGGGATGGGTTATCCAAAAGTCCCCATCCAATTCCTTCATTAGTTTTCCAGATTTTCCTAAGACAGGTTTCGGGTCAGTTTTGTATGGCTATTATGACATAGAAATTGAGGTTTCTAGATAATATGTTCTTCTGAAAAAAAAATGTTTCTTAATGTGTAAAGTTTCTAATAAACAAAATTTCATACAATTTGGTTCATTATTCTTAGAGTTATACCTAAAATGCTACAGACTGTTCTCAAACAGTGGCAGAATCCAAAACTCAACTTCAAGTTAAATTTTAAAACCTTTAGAGTTAGAAATAAAATTATATTCCTTCACAAAAATTATAGACATATGCATTTAGTTTAATATAAAATTAAAATCACCCATTTGGATATCTACAAATCAAATTATAGCTAAAATATCGATGTTTGTTCAGTAACACTACTAAAATTAACTCATTTCTATACTCTAATTCCTCATCAATATCATCTCCAATTCCAGTTCAAAATGATTAAATTGATAGCTCACAACTTATGTCTTTCATGCATCAAAAATCAAACCAGAAACTATTACATCATTATGCATATAGTCCTAGTTACTTCTTAATTCAAACACATTTAATTAACATCTTTCTTTAGCGTAAATCCACCTTCATTATACTTCAAATCCATACCTAATTCATCCATGAATCAATCTATGTCTCATGGTTTTCATCCACCAAGAGCAAGCATAAAAAACTTCCAAGTTCAATCAACATATTTCCAGCACATATCATCACCAACATTACATTCATTTCATTCGAATTCAAGCACGATTCACATACTACTAAGCATTCCATAAAGATCTGATTACTAATGTAACACCCCATTCTTGCAGGACACATATCTGACATCCTGAGTGATATCAAAACATCTACCCTATAAGGGTGGTATATTAGAGTACTCACATCACTAACTTAATCATGGTATCATCATATAAAAACATAAACATCACAATATTTTAAAACCAAAGTCCTAGTTTCATTTCATAAAAATCGAATATGTACATAGTAATTTTACAAAAGCATCCAAATATGTACATCATTAAAACCTACTTTAAAACACACTGCATAAAAGAGGAATTATACAAAAATTTCTATCTAATCCTTTAGTCTCAACTGATCGACCTTTGAGCCATTTCTTTTATCCAAAAGTACGAGAACTATGCTTCTTACAGAGTCTCTCTGTCACTAGTATCCTCTCTCAGTCCTGAAATGTCAATGTTGCAATTTTGGTAAGTTTTACGAACTTAGTAAGGTAATCATCCTCAATGGTTCACTCAATTCATACAACACATCATCATATACAAACACATAATTAACATCATCTCATTTATCATGTATCATTACCTATCACATTTAGAGTAATCATACTAATCAATTCAATCATTTATAATACACATATCAATTATAAATGCAATGCTTATGAGACTCACTTTCATTTATTATTTTGTTGTGACCGAGTGCTTTTCACTAGCCCATATCCTTTGTGGATATTGAGCCCATATTAGATAATGTCCCATATCCCTTGGTGGATACCGGGTACAATGGAAACTGAGCTCGAGGCTCTTATCATATGCTTAGCTTTAAGCTCTTTTTATTAGCGACTCTGATCACAACAACCTTAATCTTTCATGTATTCATGTAATGAAATGCATCACATTCTTATATTTTCAATCAATCACATGATTTCGTATTCACTTTCAGAACACATTTATCATCGGACCATGGTCCGACATTCAACAAAATTGTTGAGCACACTTATTTCAGTCAGATTCACATGCAAAGAGCACTTCCAATATCTCATTCATGCATCAAACGCCTAGGACTTTCAAAGTCTGAAATCAACATAATCAAGTTCATATTCATAAGATATTTTATAACATAATTTAAAACAAACAAGTAATCAAGTGAGACCATCTAGGTTACTCATAGGTTGCTCTAAAAAGCTATTGCCTTGAAGTCCCGACAACATTTGAAAGTTGACACTCTAAATGCTCCTCTATATCATGCAATATACATTTACACATATCACAATTTACACAATTATACAAATACTCATTTATGCATATAAGTATATATGGAATATGTACTATGCATGCTCAATGACAATCTTAGGTATATTCTTATCACATAGTCATTCATATATCAAAGCTCACATACGTATCATTTGAACTTAAGTTTACACCTCAATAAAACAAATTTATTCTAAGTTCATCATTCAATTAATCATTCCAGCTTTTTCTCTAAATAGACTTTCAGGTCAACTTTTTATGATCATTATGACAAGAAAAATGGAGTATATAGGTAACAATTTCTTCTAAATAATTATTTCTATATGTCTTAAGTTTCTAATGACACCAAGATCATACAATTCGAATCTGTACTCTGAAAGTTATACTTAAAATACTTTGGACTATTCTTAAACTGTAATAGTACTCTGTACTAAACTTCAAGACAAATTTCAAAATCTTTAAAGATAGAATTAAAATTATATTTCCTCAATTAATTTGTATCAACATGTATCTAGTTTAATCTAAATAAAAAAATTATCTCATTTAGATATCTACAAATCAAAATATGGCTAAAATACCTAAGCATGTTCAGTGAAAACATTCCATTTATCATATTCCAACACACCTTATCATTTTCATCCTAAATTCGTCAATCAATCTTTTCCAAATAAATTTAGATAGCTATAAATTTTGTTTGAGAGAAATAACAATGTGTTAGGAGATTTTTGGTTCAAATTTAAAGCCATTTAGAGGTCGAGAGAAGAAGTTATAACTAAAAGAATGAAGGATGTTCGAAACTGTCACTCTTCGGTAAGCCTTCATTATCACAATCGTGCATAAGCACGATTGTGCAATCCCAATCAATAGCGCAATGTCATGATCATGCAATGCAAAATGCCTCACCAATTTCACAATCGTGCACTACCTCATTTTTTTTCTCCAAATTCACGAACTGCGGATTTTTCTTCTCTCTTTCCTCTCTTTTGCTTAATCTACCATTTATAACTTATGTCTATCATTTTCTTTTCATTTCAACTCCCATTTAGTTCGATTTATTCACAAACAAATCACAATCTATGATTGTTCACAAACATTAAAAACAGAGCCTATCACTCATGCATCTTCATCATGTTTTCTGCACTTTTTCATTTTTTGCTTTCTCTTCCTCTCCATCAAAACCTTCATTTCATCTCTAACTTATCATTTTAATTCTTTTCCCCATATCACAGCATCACCTTACACCTTTTTCTTAACTCTAAACTCATTTTAATTCGTCTCTAAAATACCTAAAGAAACTGGCATATATCAACAGTGAAAACAGAGTATATGTATATCAACTTTCATGAATTGCTGCATTCTTTTTATACACCTTTTCAATTATTTTTTCTAACTCAAAATTCATTTCAATGCCATCTCATGAAATATTGATCATAAAATATACAAAAATTGTGGCACACTTAAAGTTCTCACTCACGTTTCAGCAAATAAGCATCCTCATTTTATAAACACTGAACTGCTAACCAACGTAATGTATATTTCATTCCATATATCATAAAAACCATACAGTACTTGTTTAGAAATCTAAATTCTTCAAAATCACATGAACCCTTGCTTTCCAATACAACACGATCATCAACAATTGAAATTTGTAAGGTTAGGTATTTCAGTGACAGTGAGGAAGGTAACAAAGTGAAATAGCAAGTGAAAAGGGAGAGTAAAACTTGCATTGTGAGGGTGATAAAGTTTCTAGAAGTAATAAGCGTACAGAGGATGAAGAAAGTCGCGAAGAAGAAGAAGAAAGTAAAAAACAATTAATTTGATCTTTCTAGTATATTTGTAGGAATAAAAGCTAAGTTTGGCAAGTGACACTTGTTACTTGTTCAATTTCTATAAGCTTAAACTAGGTTCTCTTATTTAACTAGTGCAATCATCTCTAATTTTTACTCAAATTATCTCTCAAATTTCAATGATATTTGTCAATAAATCCCAAAGTCATCTATAAAATTTTCCACTGTCATTTGACTCTTATTTCTAATATCATTCATCAATTGCCTCGTCACTTAGCATTTTTCCTACTCTAGAAATACCCAAATTTTCACTAAAAATTCTAAATCAATAAATACTATTACTAAAAAAGTTTTCAACACATAAAAACCAAAATTCTCAATATAATCACATTTATAAATCAATCAAACCCTGAAAATGTCAATTAATGCATGTACAATCATTTAAATATGTGCAAAATTCAATATGTGTGTGTGTATGTCATATTAAGCATGAACATGAAATACACTTTCTAATCTCTCAATAAACTTTCGCATACAATATTCTGGCCCTAACATGGGTAACAGGATATTACAATTCTCACCTTCTAAAAGAAATTTCGACCTCGAAATTCTTACATAATTGGTCAAACAGGTGGAGATATTGTCTCCTCATATGATCCTCCGTTTTTTAAGTTACTTCTTTAGTTGAGTGATTCCTCCAAAGGACTTTCACCAATGGAACTACTCAGTTTCTTAGCTGTTTTATCTGATAACCCACTATCTTGATCGGCTCCTCAACATAACTTAGGTTACTAGTAACCTCAATCTCTTAAGCTGGTAACACATGCATCAGGTCAGATCGGTATTTTCTAAGCATACTCATATGAAATACATTGTGTAATTGAGACATCTCATTTGATAAAATTAGCTTGTATGCCAATGGTTCTATCCTCTCAATGATCTCATAAGGACTAATGTACCTAGGGCTAAATTTGCCCCTTTTACTGAATCTCAACACTCCTCACCAAGGCGACACTCTTAGAAACACCCTATCTCCTACGCTGTATTCCATATCCCTTTGATGCTGATCCACATAGCTCTTTTGTCTATCTTGAGCCGCTTTAATTCAGTTTCAAATCAGTTTCACCTTATCTACAATATCTTGCATTAATTTTGAGCCTTTAACCATTCTCAAGCCCTCTTCATCCCAATATAGAGACGATCGACATTTTCTGCCATACAATGCCTCATATGGTGCCATTCCGATACTATTGTGATGATGGTTGTTATATGTAAACTCAATCAATGCTATGTACTAATCCCATGCTCCTTGATACTCTAATACACATGCCCTGAGCATATCTTCAACAATCTTGATTGTCCACTCACTCTGTACATCTATTTAAGGATGAAATGTAGCACTGAAATTTAACTTTATACCCATAGCTGACTACAAGCTCTTCCAAAATCTCGAAGTAAATTTGGGATCTCTGTCTAATACAATGGACACTGGAACCCCATGCAATCTCACTACTTCATTTACATACCTCCGGACTAAATGGTCTAGTGAGTTGTTTTCCCTTATTGGTAAGAAATGGGTAAACTTAGTCAATCAGTACACCACAACCCATATAACATTATTTTACCTCGGAGTCTTTGACAATCTTATAACGAAATCTATGGTAATTAGTTCTTATTTCCACTCTAGAATAGGCAATGAATGTAGCTTTCCAACTAGAGCTTGACGCTCAACCTTAATCTGCTGGCATACTAAACACTTAAAAATATACTCCACTACTTACTTCTTCATCCCAGGCCACTAAAAATGTTGCTTCAGCGTGTTATACATCTTAGAGGCACCAGGATGCATAGCATAGGTGGCTATAAGATCTTCCTTTAAAATTTCCTTCCTCAAATCATCCACATTAGGCACACACAACCTTTACTTTAGCCACAGTGTCTCATCTATCAATTCAAACTCAGAATCTAGTTTCATCTTTAATCTCTCAATAAGCTTCACCATATCAGGATCTTTATTCTAGCCTTTCCTAATCCTATCATATAACATCGGTCTCAGCTTTAATGTAGAAATAAATGCCTCATTCTACCATAAATTCAACTCTACATTCAAAGCTCTCAAATGATTAAGCTCAGTAACCTGGATAACTGAATCTGAGTTGCACTATTGTTTGACTTTCTGCTCAAAGGATTAATCACCACATTAGCCTTCCCCAGATGATACTTAATTGTGCAATCATAGTCTTTAATAACTATACCCATCTTCTCTATCTCATATTCAGTTCTTTCTAGCTTAACAGATACCTCAAACTCTTATTATTAGTGTATATCTGGAATGTCTCTCCATATAGATAGTATCTCCATATCTTTATAGCAAAAACAACTATAAAAAGCTCTAAATCATGTACTGGATAATTAATCTCGTGAGACCTTAGTTGTCTTGATGTATAGGCTATCATCTTGCCATACTGCATCAATACACATCCCAATCGTTGATGCGATGCATCACTGTATACTATATATCCTCCAATTCTCGATGGAATAGTTAACACCGGTGTTGTAGTCAATCAATGTTTCAACTCCTCAAAGCTCTTCTGACAATTGTCATTTCATTTGAATGCTACATTCTTCCTTAGAAGTTTCGTCAGAGGGGCTGACATCAATGAGAACCCCTCGACAAACCTCCGGTAATATCCATCCAATCCAAGGAAACTCTAGATTTCTAATACATCCTTCAGAGCTTCCCACTTCATCAATGCCTCTACCTTCTTTGGATTCACTTGTATGCCTTGTCCAAATACTACGTGACCCAGAAATACTACTTGGTCTAGCCAAAATACATATTTACTGAATTTGGCATACATTTGTTTCTCCTTCATAATCTGTAAGATCACTCTCAGATGCTCAGCATGCTTTTCTCTAATCTTGGAATATACTAAGATGTCATCAATAAATATAATAAAAAATCGATCTAGGTAGGGCTGAAACACCTTATTCATCAAAGTCATAAATGCAACTAGGGCATTAGTTAACCCAAATGATATCATTAAGAACTCGAAATGCCCATACCTGCTCCTGAATGCACTTTTTGGTACATCAACTTCTACTATATTCAACTGATAGTACCTTGATCTCAAGTCTAGCTTAGTGAACACCTGGGTCCCTGCAACTGATCAAACAAATTATCAATTCTAGGCAACAGGTACTTGTTCTTCACTATTACCTAATTTAGTTGCCTATAATTGATGCATAGTCTCGGAGTGCCATCTTTCTTCCTCACAAATAAGATTCGAGCTCCCCAAGGTGAAACACTAGGTCTAATGAAACCATTTTCCAACAATTCTTTAATTGAGCCTTCAACTCCTTTAGTTCCATAGGTGTCATCCTATATGGAGGAATAGATACAAAAGCAACACCTGGAACTAGTTGATTGTGAACTCTGTTTTCCAATCTAGAGGTAAGCCAGATAACTCAGCGGAAAATACATCTAGGAATTCCCTAACAACATGAATGTCCTGCACACTCTGCTCAACTCGAGTATTGATGACATGAGCCAAATAAGCCTCACATCCCCCTTGCATCAACCTCAAAGCACTCATAAGTGAGATCAGCCTGGCTGGCACTACTTGACTAACATATCGAAAAACTGCTATCGGATAATTAGGAGATTTTAATATCACCTCCTTAGTATAGCAGTTCATGATAGCGCTATGAACAGTAAGCCAATCTATGCCTAAAATAATATCTATCTCCCTTAGTTGTAGTATAATCAAGTCTGCCTCCAATTTTGCCTAATTAATTCTATTCAAGCACCTCTTGCAGACTTCTCCTATTATTGTGGTAATACCAATTGAAGTACTCACCTCTAATTGATGTTGCAACAGCTCTCTATCACAATATAGCCTAGATGTTAGATGCGATGCGATAAAAGAATGCGTAGATCCAGGATCTAACAATGCAAATGCTTCAAAAGAAAAAATAAGTAACGCACCTACAACGACATCTGGAGAATCATATGCCTCCTTTCTGATCATGGTATAAACTCAGTCCTGATAGAAGGACTCCCAGAACGCACTTTGCCTCTCTCATAGCCTCTCTGTCCAGACCTACTAGCTCGGCTCTACTGGACTGTAGCTTCACTCATAGATCTTCCTCTCTCACTAAATTGGGCTCCAGGAATAATAGGACAATCCCTGATCTAGTGCTCAAAAGAGCCACAAAGAAAACAAGCTCTTGATAGTGTCCAACACGCACTGCCGTGTCTCTTCCCACAGTACTCACAATTTGGCACCTATGGTGATTGCCTACTAAAATTCTACCCTTCAGATGCCTGACCTCTAGTAAAGCAACCAAAGCCACCTCTCAGCCTAAACCCATATTGTCTCGATCTCAATTATGATTGAGGCAATCTAATCTGGCGTTTCCTGAATCTCCTATTAGATTCTTCTTAAAACTCCCCAGGCCTCTTCATTCTTGATTTCTACCTATACTTTATCTGTCCCTCTCTCAATAGCTGCTCAATTCTAATAGAAGCAACTCTCAACTTAGTGAATCTGCTCAAGTTGGTGATTGCTAGCTTTGTCCGAATTTTCATATTCAACCCATCTTCGAATCTCCTACATTTATCTTCTTTACTAAGAACTAAGGCAGTAGCATATCCCATTAGCTTATTAAACTTGATCTTATATTTCACTACTTACAATTTGTCCTGTTTTAGATCCAGAAATTCCTTCATTTTCTATCTAGGTAGATCTTGGGCATGTAATTCTCCCTGAAGATCCTCAAAAAGTCTTTCCACTTCAGGTTATAATGACTAGTGGCACTGCCTGGAATAGTCTTCCACCATTGATATGCTGGGCCTTGCAATAAAGGAACTGCAAAGTTGAACTTCTCGTCCGACTCGTAGTCCATCTGATCGAAGATCCTCTTAGTTCACTCAAGCCATCCCTCGGCCTCTACAGGGTCTGTACTTCCATAGAAGTCCACAACCCCCTGCTTTCACTGTTTGTCATACCTCCTTTCCTTTTTCTCGAAATTCTAGGAGACATCCTCTGAGGTCGAGGTACAAAAGACTCTCTACTAGCTCTTGCTGATCCTAGGTCAGTTGATTGTCTCTCCTGATCACCTATGTCAGATGACCTATAATAAACAACAACTTCAATTACTACTTGCATTTCTCACGATATTTCATGTTTATATGCTTATTTTGTCCCTATGGATGCCAAATCATGCTCTGATACCAAAATTTACACCTCACTCTCGTAAGACACGTATCCGACATCCTGAGTGATATCTGAATACATACCCCATAAAGGTGGTATGTTAGAGCACTCACATCACTAACTTAATCATGGCATCATCATATAAAAACATAAGCATCATAATATTTTAAAACCAAATTCCTCGTTTCATTTCATAAAAATCAAATAAGTACATTGTAATCTTACAAAAGCATCCAAATATGTACATCATCAAAGCCTAATACAAAACACGTTGTATGAAAGAGGAATTATACAAAAATTTCTATTTAATCCTTCAGTCTCAGATGACTGACCTTTAAGCCATTTCTCTTATCCAAAAGTACAAGAACTATGCTGCTTGTAAAGTCTCTCTGTCACTAGTATCCTCTCTCGATCCTGAAATGTCAACATTGCAATTTTGGTGAGTTTTCAACGAGGTAACCATCCTCGATGGTTCACTCAATTCATACAACACATCATCCTATACAAAAATATAATTCACATCATCTCATTTATCATGTACCATTACCTATCACATTCAAAGTAATCATACTGATCAATTCAATCATTTATAATATACATATCAATTATAAATGCAATGCTCATGAACTCACTTTCATTTATTATTTTGTTGTGACCGAGTGCCTTTTACTAGCCCATATCCTTTGTGGATATTGAGCCTGTATCAGATAATGTCCCATATCCCTTAGTAGATACCGGGTACAATGGCAACTAATCCAAAGGCTCTTATCACATACTTAACTTTAAGCTCATTTTACTGGCGACTCCGATCACAATTGTAGGAAATCCCGGGAGGAACATCACATGTTCCAGCAGCGGAAACAAAAATTTTTAATTCCCGGGACCTTCCCGAAACCCAGGATCCCGGTGTCGGTATGAAAACTCAAACCTGAATAGCCAATAGAGACTATCTCTAAAGGTATCCACGCAGAGTTCAGAAAACCTAACCGGATCAAACACTTTTGACCCGGGAATAGCTAGAACAGAATAAGAGCTGCTAGACCCTACCTCTGTCCTGGAGAGCTTGAGATTCACGTTGGACCACTTGCCTTGGAGAAGAGAGATTGATGGTTGCTTGAGAAAAGAAGGAAAAATTCCAAAATCACCTTAAGCTTAACTCTTAAGCTTTCTCCTTTCTCTTCCACGCAAGAACTTACGGCCATCCACTTCCAAAAGCCATCTTATATATTTCTTTAACAATTAAAGATGCTTCCTTAAGAAGCTTACATATGGATGATTAATGGCCATTCATTTCTTTAATAAATAAAGTAATAATGTTTGAAAAGTCAAAGCTTCTCATCTCTTCTCCCATTCCAACGTGCAAGGCTATATATTTATATATATTAATTAATTATTTACTTAATTAATTAATATATATATAATTGCTTAAGTAGTCCAGTCAAACTGGGGTCGGTCCTACCGGCCTACCGGGCCCCGGTACTTAAAATTCACCGGAAACCTTTCTTAGCAATTTTGATGTCGCGATCTCATCGGGACATATCCCAATCCCATTGGGATCCATTTAATCCTAATGCTCTCCATAATTGGAACTCTGTCCAATTACTATTTTACAGATTCTCTGAAACACTCTTATGCGTGTGACCCTTTAGGTTCCCGGTTATGTTGGCCACTTAGATTAACAATTAATCTGAGCAAGTCATGAGCGGTATCTAGCAACACATCATGACCCCCAATTGACCGGAAAGTAATCGGTTTGATGAATTCATCACGAACCAGATCACGAACCCTTCCATAGACAATTACTGTGCAATTCGTCCTTTCATCATCCTATACCCCACTTGGTTATGAGTATGGCTAATATGTCAACTCTTACTAGACTAAGTCCAGCCCAAGTGAATCAGTTCCTGTCTGAGGACTCATTACTTTATATGTCCATGAAGACACTCTTTATGACATAGTCATGCTCTGGCCAGAGACTTAAAGTAATGATCCTGACAAGAGGCCAGGGTATCTCTTCTGTTATTAC
>JAOQMP010000007.1:27902127-27915349 GCA_027563575.1 Erythroxylum pedicellare
TTGAGAAGTTTTAGAAACTTTAAGGGTCAATATGTGATATTTGATCTTATAAGGATTAATTAATAATTATAATTAAAATTCGACTTTAGTTGTAATTTTAATAAAATCCAAGGATATTAAAAATTAGATTTTTCATATAAAAGGAAAAATTAGAAAAATGGATGTTAGCACTTCTTATATTTTTCTTCTCAAATTCGATTTGAGTTTTTTCTGAATAGATTTATAGATACTATTAGAAGCCAGGCAATTAAACGGCTTATAGAATTGACAGTTTCGAAGAAAAATGAATTTGTAACAAGAAATCAGAAAAATGTTAGTATAGTTTTGTCAATTTCTTGTTTTATATTTTTAATTTAATTTTGTTAAAGTTGATTCTATGGAAAAAAAAATTTATATTTTTTTCATTACATTAAGATTTGATCTTGCCTAATTTTTCTAACATTTCCATACATCAGTTGTAGTCTACCTGCATCGGCGTTTTAATGATCTGGCGTAAATAATGTGTTGAAGTCTCTTCCTAAAGATATGCTATAACGTGTATCTTGTATGATGGATAAACTCACAGATTCATGGTTGCAAGTAGGGACCATGATGGCGACAAAGTTCAACTGTGGGTTCATATTGAGTTTCTCGAGCACTAATTATAATGGTTCCTTTGGGTTGGACATGGGGTGTTATAAGCGTAGTAGGCGTTGGACTCTACTCAGCCTATGCAAATTGGCTCTTGGCTTCGTTTCATTTCATTGACGGTAAACGAGTCATCAGACACAGGGATCTTGTGGGGTATGCTTTAAGTGAGTTTCTCAGATATTGCTGACAACTGCAGTACCCAGCTTTCAGGCAGATAAACTTGAGTTTAATTGCCTGACTCGATCAAGTTGTACAATTAGAAAAGGAACTTAAAATTTAAGTACTTTTATTTATCTTTGTAAGATTATTATTACAACAAAATCCTATGTCCGCAGAAAATATGCAATAAATGCTTGAAACCAATTATATAACTAATGATTGGCATTCCTATTTAAAAAAATTCTTTTAAAAAAATATTTTTACTATTTGTGATATGAAAATCGATAAATTCTCATAATGTTAAGTTTGTAGTATAGTTTCTTGGACACTCAAATACCATTGACCTTTGGAGATGCATGGAAGACGAGGAATACCATACAGCTAGAATTTGCTTCTGTGACGAGTTTAGATGTAGGTCTCAAAATTAAAACATTAATGTATAGAATCTTATATAGATTGAACCCCATGGATCTTATTACATTTTGACACTTTGGTTGTACGAGGGACCTTGATGTAATTTTGCTTATAGCCTCTTTTTGGATGTATTGTGGGCTATGATATATGTTTTGGTTGATGCATCGAAGGTAGTGAAAATTTTAATGTATTTTTGTTTATAGCCTCTTTTCAGGGGTATTGGGGAACTTAGAGTTTTTTTATTTACAGTTTCTCTTTGGATGTATTAGGGAAGTGGTTGTAATTGATGTAGATTTTGGATTACACAGTGGATCGGGATATGCCCCAAAGATCTATGTACATATGATTTTATGCAATATACTATTTACCTTGCATAAAAAAAAGAATGAAACAACCCAAAGTTCCCTCGTCTCCACCACACGAGCCAAATTTAGGCATCCCGTACCTCAACTTTCAAACTAGAAAGCATCAGTAAAGGTACGTGTTTCTTATGAATCGTCAAATTATTCCAAATAGATTTTTAGATTCTCAAGCACTTTTGAATTGGAAATATTTGATCGAGTCCACGAGTTACTAAGAATTATCGATTGGGAACAATTTTTTGAATTTAGGAAAAAATCATATGTATAATTAACATTAGAGTTTCTGACAACTTTAAAAGTAGCTCGTGAAACTATTGCTAAGGACATTGTGGGTAGTTTTAAGTTTCGATTAATGAATGCATATCAAGTGATCACTTTAGAAGTGTTGAATGCTATTTTTGGCTTTCCATATAGTGATTTATATGAACACCTGATGATTTCGTGGCTAGCGACTTTTGGTCTCAAGTGACCAATTCTAGGAAAGTGTCTTCCCCTGATCGATCTAAATCATCTACAATCATGCACCTCGCCCTTCACTATCTCTATCATTTTTTAACTTTTACATTATTCGATAGAGGAGATATCAATGAGTGGTTTCCAACACTGAATTATTTATTTTGTGATGTATGGCACATGTTAGGCCCTTTAATGCCAGAAGTTGGTTAAATGTGCATTTAAATGAAGTGGCTAAATCTAGTGCAGGTAAAATAGTAGTTGGGGGCATTCATAACCTAAATTGTAAAATATCTTGGCTTGCTAACCAAGAGAACACCCAAGCGGCTAGATTCGAGCAACTCGACTCTCGATTTGAAATCTTTGGTGTCAATGAAGATTATCAGGCGACAAGGCGATCGTTATGTTTTTATCCATGATGACAAGGGGGAAGCTTCGAGCAATGTGCGAACTCGAGATGTGGAAACGGAAGCTACACAAGAAGATGATGCTTTACCACCCGAAGTAATGCATTAGACTTATCCAACTACTTCCATAGGGTAACAATCACTGCTAAATCAATTGACAACATTTGAACGACAAACAAATGAGAGGCTCCACAACATTAAGTCTAGCATGGCGGAGATTCGAACCTTCATGGCCAATTTGAATGCCCGTTTCGGACAGCTTCCAACCCCATCTTAGTATCATGTTTCTATCCTTTCCCTGTTTTTTTTTTTTTGTTTTCCTCTTTAGTAATTAGAGATGCATGGTTATTAAATGAACTTGATCTGGATTAGAAATGCATAATATGAGTGAATGAGTATACTTACGTGCCTAAACTAATTGAGGATATTAGCTTATTGTGACGGATGAATGACACCTTTCATTTGGTAAGATTTTAAGCCTTTTTGAAATATTAAACACCAAATTCAAGTATTCTTTGTTAAGAGTGTTCTTTCATGATTAAAGAACTTTAGAACTTGCTTGCAAATGCTAGTTGAGGTCACATGATATTATACAAATGATGAAATGATGAAGGCAATTAGGATTTACCCCCTTTTACTTAAAAGACCACTATGATGAAACCTTCTTTCTTTAAACCCAAATATGAGCCTTGACCTTGATTATTTATCCTTTTCGTTGTACCAACCATAAGGCAAGTTAAGCATTTGAATGGGTATAATTAGGTTTATGGAATAAGTGGGGAGGAATCATAACATATAGTTGGCTATTGCATTAGGGATGGGTATGGTTGTAGAAATTTTTACTTCTCCTTTATATTTCTCTTCTCTTGATTTGCTTGTTTTAGATTCATAAATAAATGAATGAATGAAAATTATAGTAAAAGAGAACAAAAATCAAAAAAAGAAGAGAGGAAAAGAAGAAGAAGAAAAATATAAGAAAAGCAAGGAAGAGAAGATGACCAGAAAATGAAAAAAAAAAGGAGAGAAGTAAAAATAAGATGTGTTAATTTTGTTAAGTGAGATGAAAGAATTGAGTGTTTTATGGTTTATTTTTGTATTATTTTAAATGCTCAATTTGTGTTGCAGTTTTAAACTGCAATTTTTCTTTTCCTACCCTTAACCCGATCCCATTACAACCTAAATAAAGACCTTCGGATTGATGCTTCCATTTGATATGAGTTATGGAGATTGGATCAGTAAGCTAACTTATGGTAAATGTTTTACATGAAATGAACAATGAGTGACTACATATCCCACCTTTGAATGCTTGAAAGGATGGAGAGTGAAGTGAGTATCTATCACACTTATTGATGGTTCTTTGAATTGAAGTGCTTGTTGATTTGGCTAAATATGTGAATAGTAGCTTTTCATAGAGTATTATGAGTTTTAAGTTCTTAGGTTATGTTTATTAAAATGATCGTCAATCTTTGACTACTATTTGGGAAAATTATTGTTTCCATTATTTGTTTTCATAGTCTAGTGTTCTTTATTTTGCTTGAGGAGAAGCATAGTTTAAGTATGGGGAAATTGTTATGTTGAATTTTGTTTGATTTACTTGTTTTCATATGCTGGTTGTAATTTAATTCAAATTTGATATGACCGGGAGTCTCATTGTGGATATTGCATAAATCTTAATTGGATTAATTTGTGAATGTGGCATGAAGTTAAACAAGAAGAATTGTGCATGAAAATGGCCATTATACATTTGCATATTTTGAACATTTCATGGTTGTGCAAATTAAATGACATAATTTGCACTTGCACGGTCGTGCAATTTAAGTCACGGTCGTGACTTCCATGCATGACCATGCAAGTTAAGTCATGGTCATAACTTGCATGCACAGCCATGAAAGTTAAGTCACAACCGTGAATTGCATGCACGACCGTGCAAGTTAAGTCATGCTCTTGACTTACATGCACAGTCGTGCATGTATGAGTCACGGCCGTGCATGTACACACCCCTTCGTAAAAGTAACTTTTCACAAAGAAACAAGTCATAGCACTTGGTTGAACAGAATAGGGACGAGAAGATCATGGATAATAGAATTAGAAAAGCGGTGTTATGGGAACTTTGAAACATTAAAACACAAAGTGAAGCAATTGTACGCCATTTCTGTTATGACCATATTGATAATTGAGAAAGACTGGTTCTGTCATTAAACCCTCAAAATCCCAAAATAGTAATACATACAAGAACATATAATCTGTTGTTTCTTAACATTCTACACTAAAGGCATGACCTTCTGTCTACATTCCTGAACAGTAAGGTTTTGAGCTTCTGCCTGCGAGAAAAGAATCATCAAGGAAAAGTCATCAACTCTATATGACGATTATCATTTCTTTTTAGGTTAATTGCCAAAAAAGCCTGAAATTTTGTCAATTTTTTAATTATAGCCCTAACTTTAAAAAGTAGTAATAAAATGCTCAAACTTTCAATTTTTTTCAATTCTAGCCCAAACTTCAAAAAATGGTAATAAAATATTTAAACTTTCAAGTTTCTTCAATTTTAGCCTGATGTTATTTATTGTTCTTCTGATGCTCTCAGTCATTTGATTTCTATTTATTCTTCTGACGCTCCAAACTACTCTCATATTACAGTGTGCTATATTAGTAAGGTTTTCGGGATTGCGTAATTTGATTTAGGTCATCTTTAAACTTAACGGAAACACTAACGTCGAGCTAGAATTAAAAATTATTGAAAGTTTGAGCATCTTATTGCTACTTTTTAAAGTTCGAGGTAGAATTGAAAATTTTTGAAAATTTGGGCATTTTATTGCTACTTTTTAAAGTTTAGACTATAATTGAAGAATTAACTAAAGTTTGGGCTTTTATGTAATTAACCCTTTCTTTTTTTACCGATGGATGAAAGAATGATTTATCATTTCTTGGATAGTCGGAAATGTTTCATATAAACTCAAATCAAGTAAATAAGCCATTTCTAAGCTTCCAAAATAATTAACACAACTAACTCTTGTGATTCTTTAGTGATTTATTAAACAGAAATTGAAGTAATTACAATCACCATCCATGATTAAGGACATCTTCCTAAACAAAACTGAATTTAGTTTACAACTCACGTAGCCAATGTTTACTTATTAAATATGAAGCACGTCATATATAAATTGAAGTTTTTTCATTAAAATCCATCAGCATCTTTCCAAATTGGGAACAATAAATAGCACCACGTAATAAAACTAGTACTACACATATATAAAACAACAAAGCTTTAAGTTTCTTCAACACACATGAAGTTAGATATTGAGAACTACTAATACCTAAAAGCTAGTAACACTTTCATCTGCTTCACCTGGCCTTGAGACATCAACTCCCCTATTAGCAATCAAATTTGAACTTACTCCCCATATAAGAACAACTAATTCAATAGTCACCTCCAAAGTGTCAGCATCTTTATTAAGATCAAGAATACCATCTTCAACATGTTTGATCAGATTAATGAATTTCCTTGTCAAAAGACCTGAATCAGAAACAAAAGTTTATTAGCTATTGTTTGTTCGAGAAAAACAGCTAGCCAATACATGAGAATAAATATTACCTAGACAGTTGTCATAATGAAAAGGACCTGTAGGAGTAAGATTCTATCTTCACTCTCCAACATAAAACTAAATTATGTAGTTGTCAGCCAAAACTAACCAAGAGATGTCTAAGATTCACAATTTAAGCTAACATTGCATGAGATTTTGACTCTTCTAATATACGAAAAATGTCATTTAGACATAAAGTTATATACAGTAACTCACTAACTGCTATTTCCTCTTTTACAAATATAAAACTTGTCACCAAGGCATGAAAGACAACAATCACGGTTCTCATTGCAAATACCAACTCCCAAATTTTCAAAACCAAATATTTGTTGTGCTTATCAATCAAAATGCATTTTAATTAATTAATACAATTATTAATAAAACCTAACACTAACATGAAATGCAATAATTGAAATTAAGAAATAAACTTTAAAAAGAGTACCATATGTAAATCAGTTATGAGAATTGAAGATGGGATAATAGTAGTAACACTTTGTTTACTTGTTTATACATGAATGGCCTAAAATGACAAATCATTAGAAGATTACTAACAAAATACAAAAAGACAATATTACAAATACTACCTCAGAATGTAGTCCAGACATAGAATTATGATGAGTATAAACCATACTTGTGTTATCTATAGAAACACCAAGTGGCTGTATTTGCATTGTGTCATAACCAAGTGGTCCAGACATAGAAAATTGAAATAATTAGAAGATTACTAACATTTATTAAAAAGACAATATTATAAATACTACCTGAGAATATGGTCTAGAGCCTCCAGACATAGCATAATGATGAGTGTAAATCATACTTGTGAAATCCATAAAAACACCAAGTGGCTACATTTGCTATGTATCACAACCAAAAAAAAGAGGGAAATTTTGTTAAAAACAAGTAAAACAACATATGCGACATTTTAAATTATTGAAAGCTAACATGAACTTGATGTAATATTAGATGTGTTATGGTGGACATACTAGAGGAATTTTGGGAATTTTCTTCGAAATCCTGAATAAAGTATTTAATCAAAAAATACTTGAAATTATCATAATATAAATTGTATGCATTAAAAGGTAAAAGATAAAATCAGCAAAAATATAACTTGAGTATTGGAAAGTGGTATGGGTGTTAAAGCTGTCATATTCGTTGAAGTCTTGCATTTTTTAACATACTTTCTTTTCCTTGAACTTTTCTCTAAGTTACCCTTCAGTCTTTTACTTGATGTAAGTTTTGTTTTTATTTTCAGACCTCTAATCCTATTCCTTTCACTAAAATTAATCTCATATTAATTAAAGAGATTCATTTCAGGATTTGACCATTGGGTTAACTCTTCATCTTGTGATATTAAGTTCTCTAATAAAGGGAATCTCTTTGAATTATGGTTTTATTAAGGAGACCAATGTTTTGTGGAGGCCTAGCTAAGGAAAGATAGTGAAGGAACTGATTTTGAATTATTGAAATCCTCAATTTGTTGAATCTATTTCCGGTTAACGTGATGCCTTGAGGACCCTACTAGTGCAGAAATACAATGATGGTCATGGGATTTAAAAGTTCATCTCTTGATACAACAAAGTTTAGACGATGTTTTGGGGAAGCATAGTAAACATAACAAAATAACTTGGGAAAAAGTACCTAAGTTTGTTTTTGTTAGAATAAAAAGTAAGATGGAACATAATCACATAGATCATGTTAAACAGGATCTTTGCATATGCATACAAAAAACAACAACAATCACATATTTAGATTATTGTTGTAGTTACACGGGTTAAAGAATGCTTTTCTGCATATATTCTTTTTCAAAATTTTCTTAAAAAAGGATATCTAACTTATCATTCTGTATTTGGTTTTAAACTTAAAAACTTCAACTACCTTTCGTAGTTATTTAAATAATAATGACCATAATACCCCTCATGGGTGTATATGATTCATTACTCCCACTCACACATGATGGATTTTAATCTAATTAAAAAAATCTACAATTCTCATATTTGTCCAATAACCGGTGTGAACAACATATGACAAGAGCACATTGCCATATATCTGTTAGGAATATACGACATCTCGATTAACAAATTGATCCTAGGACTTATGTGTCCTTAAGTAGACATTGTATGTTATACCTTAGGTCATATCTCACATTTTCACTTTCCTTTGATCTCAATTATTTTTCTTGTGTCATTATTGTATTCAAGTTCTCTACTAAAAAGACGATGGTTATCTATGAATACTTTTTATGTGATTCAATGATCTAAATAAATGACCTTCCTCTATTCTCAATTCTGTTTTGAATTAAATTTAATTTACTTTCTTAGAATTATTCCATAGGAACTCATCTTGCATGATCCTTTGGCAATAACCTAAAGTAGCAAACCTTAAATTCAATTCTCAAGAATGAAACAAGAGTCATAAGAGTATATGTAAGAGTTTTTTCTTAACCTCAAGGGTCTCACACATTGTAAGATGAGATATTGAGACTTAGATTAATCCCTTTTGCGGTCAGTTTTACACACATGGTACAAATCATCTGTTATGGTATTTACCCACTTCGTTTAACTTGAACATCTTTCATTCAAGAAATACCGTATAGATGATAGTTCACACATACTTAATGTTTAACTTAAGCTCACTTATCCACTCAAAACCTATTCAAAACTCACATCTGGCAGTATAAGACAGATATAGTGATCATTAAATCACTTTAAACTAATTTCCTTAAGGCATTTATGATTTAAGTTTCTCTCTCTCAATTATCACCTAGATAATAAACTTTAAACATGCCTCATCTCTAGCGAGCATAAACATCATAGGTGATTTCTCGTGTGAGATGGCCAATCTCTAATCTGTCCCATATACTAATGATTCATCCCAAAATGTAATTTTGCAAAACACATATATTCATGAATCAAATGATACACAATGTATAATCTTCATCATACATTATATCTGAACATATGACATTATAATGAGTGAACATACACAGAAATATTTATAAGTACATTTCAACATCTACATACTCTTAGTGACTTTACATGCCCAATGTATACATCTCTGAAAATTGGCTTTGTCATTGGGTCTACCATCATATCTCGTGTAGATATATATTTCATGTTCACTTCTCTTCGTGCAACTACATCTTTCACATAATTATACTTGGTATCTATATGCTTTGTCTTACAATAAAATTTGGGGTCTTTAGTATAAGTGATCGTAGATTATCACAGTTGATGGTCACTGGATTAATTTTTCTTTTAGTGACTCCCAAATGCACTAAGAATCGATGAAGCCACACAGCCTCTTGTACTGTAGTTGAGAATCTTATAAATTCAACTTCCATTGTGGATAATGCAACACAAGATTATTTCTTACTTTTCTATGATATTCCTCCATTGTTTAGTAAGAATACATATCCTGAGGTAGATTTGTTTTCATCTAAATCTCCTCCCCAGTCTGCATCCGTATACCCTTGTATGCGTAGATCATTGCCTTGATAACATAATGCATAGTCAACAGTTCCCTTTAGATACCTCAATATTCTCTTTATTGCTTTTTAATATGCTTGGCCTAGATTTGATTGATATCTGCTCACCATCCTAATAGCATAACAAATATCTAATCTTGTACACATCATTGCATATATAAGACTTCCAACTGTACTTGAATAGGGAACATTCTTTATTTGTTCCCATTCTAGTGTCATTGACGGGTAATTTCTCTTATTAAGGCCTTCGTTTTTAGCAATAAGATTATCAATTGGTTTGGAATCTTACATATGGAATCGTTCAAAAATTCTTTAAATGTACATCGCTTATGAAAGCGATAACAATCTCTTCGAACGATCTCTTGATATCTTAACTCCAAGAATGCATGTCGCTTCACCCATGTCTTTTATTTCAAATTTAGATGATAATCAATCTTTGATTTGCATAAGGAACGCACAGTCATTACAAGCAATCAATATATCATCCACGTATAAAGATTAAATCGCAAATTTATCTTTGGATCTCTTAACATAGACATAATGTCTTCATTGATCATTTGAAAATGATATGAAATGATTACATTATGAAAACGAATGTACCATTGTCTTGAAGAATACTTCACGCCATAAATTGATTTTAATAATTGACATATATTATTTTCTTGACCTGCCTTAATGAAACCTTCAAGTGTTTAGATATAGATTTTTTCCTCTAATTCTCCATTGAAAAAAGCAGTTTTTACATCCATTTGATGTAATTTAAGATCCATACTAGCTACTATAGCCAGAATAAGTCGGATTGAAGCAAACTTCAAAACAAGTGAAAAAGTTTGCTCATAATCAATTTCCTCATGTTGTGTATATCCTTTTGTTACAAGGTGTGCCTTGTATCTTTTGATACTGCCATTAGCTTTTCACTTTATTTTAAGAACCCACTTGTTCCCAATTACTTTGCGCCCTTTAGGGAGGTCTACCAAGTCCCAGACTTGATTGAAGCTTAAAGAAGCCAATTTTTCTTTCATTGCTTTCATCCATTCTTCTTTAGTAGGGCCAGTAAGAGCCTCATTTACATTCCTTGGCTCTTCTTCCTTTTGCAGAACAATCATATTAATTTCTCCTTCAATCTCAAAATAACGACGGAAAATTATTTCTCGATTACTTCGTCTTAAATGAGGTTCATCATAAACAAATTCATGATCAATCTGATTGCTCCCACTCAGATCAGTCATCATAGAGAACCTTTCTGTGGAATTGCTCCCACTTAGTTGAAGTTCCTCATCTTGATTCTTCATAACATAATCATTATGATCAAACGTCTCATATAACAATAGGCTTTTACCTATTTTCCCTTACTTTGGAAAATCATTCTCTAAGAATGTTACATCTCGTGATTCAAATTCAGTTACACCTTTATTACCTTGTTCACCAATAAACACGTATCCTTTTGAGTGCTCTGAGTATCTAATAAAAATTCCTTTTCTCCCTCTTGGGTCTATTTTCCCATGTTTGTGAGAGAGATTATGAACATAGGCTGCACACCCCCAAGGTTGAAGACTTGACACATAAGGTCTCCTACCAGTCCACAACTCATATGATGTGCTAGTAACTGATTTCGTGGGTACACAATTAAGTACATAGGTGGCTGCTAACAATGCTTCACCCTAAACGGTGATTGGTAAATGTGCTTTGGCCATCATGGCACTAATCATTTCTAATGCGTCCTATTTTGTCTTTTAACGATGTCATTTTATTGTGGGGTTCTAGGAATTTTTAACTTCCTTTCTATTCCTTTCTCATCATATAAATCCTTGAACTTGTTTGACAAGTATTCTTGTACACGATCAATTAGTAATGCTTTTATTTTCTTATCTAATTGATGCTCAACCAAGTTCATGTATCTTATGAAATAATCAAATTCTTCCAATTTATAAGAAATCAAATAAATATGACCATACCAAGTATAGTCATCTATAAAGTTGATGAAATAAACTGCCCCACATCTAGCCCTTACATTCATTAGATCACTGATGTCAAAATGAATTAATTGCAATGGATATAAAACTTGTGTTCTTTTTCCAAATGGCTTTCTTGCCATTTTACTAGTTAAACAATGCTCACGTGTATATAGATCTACTTGATTTAGATTACCTAAAAGCCTTTCTTTAGCTAATCGAATTATTCGATTTTGACCAATATGACATAATCTAACATGCCACAAAGTTGCAACATTGTTGGAATTACTAAATGTAAATAATGAACAACTAATATTATTATTTTCCTTTAACACATCCAGTACAATAAAACCATCACATAAAAAACCATGACCGTAATTAATAGATCCAAGATACAAATCCATTCCACCGCTATGAAAATTTATATTGAAACTAAGTCTAACCAACATCAACACAAATAAAAGATCCCTATGAATTTATGGAGCAAATAATACTTCATATAGGATGACGGGTCATCCTCCACGCATGTCCAATTTACATGTACCAATTCTTTGTACAGCAACTTTGGAATTGTCACCTACATAAAGCCATTGACTACTATGTGGGAGTTTACAAAACTCAACGAAAGCATCTCTATCCTTCACTACATGGTTGGTTGCTCCTGAGTCTGCAATCCATAAAGGATGTGATTCAATTAGAAAAACATAATAGGAAACATTCATAGAACAAATGTTTGTGCTATAAAGTTGTACCTTCTTAGGCTCGGTATAATCTCGAGCAAAGTGGTCCTTATTACCATAATTATAGTACTTCACACATTTCATGTTCTTATTCTTAAAGGTACGCTTTCCCTTTCCACATTGGTTCCATTTTTCTTTCTTGGATTCTTGAGTAAAGTGGTTGAATCTCTTATTCTTCTTCCACTTGGGTCCACCATGATGCTTGCGTTTCTTGTTCATAGCTCCATGTGATCTAAAACTAACTGCATATGCCTTAGAAAACATCTTTGAGTCTTCAAGATGCTCTTCCTCCAAGATGAGATGCCTTGTAGCATCTTCCATTGTCTTGATGTTCTCATTATGAGTTGGTGTATCTTCATATGCTCCTAACTCTGAGGTAGTGAACGAATCACAGCTTGTACTTGTTGTTCATAAAAAAACTCATGACTAACGTCACATAACTCACTTACCATGTTGGACATTTGTCTCAGTTGCTTTTGTATTATATCATCTGGGCGCTTCTTATAAGTATCAAATTAATTATAAGTGACCTCACTTTGGTCACTGAAGCACCTCCAAAATGAGCAGCCAATATGGACCACATGTTCTTTGTAGTTTCGAATTTACGTAACTCTCATATGATATCATTATCCATGCTACTCAGCAATGTGATGCGAGCTAAAGAGTTCTTCTTTTTCCATAATTCATATGCATCACGGTCCCTCTTATGATGGGCCATAGTGCCCTCCTCAAGAACTGCCATGGTTAGGTTTAATGGTTCAAGAGCCTCTTGCTCCTCCAACACATATTGGATTTTCATATTCCAGATTTTATAATTGTCACCATTGAGTTTCTCACCCCTATTGAGTTCATAAACAATATTCTTTGAAGCAGTAGGCTTTTTTTTTTAAACACTAAGTTGAAAGAAATATATATGCATATTAATGTCATATTAATCGTTCATAGAGTAAATAATTCGATCACAGTTGCTTATGAAATCAAAAGTCCACTAATGTGTTCAATCATCATTCATACAACAATCAAATCCTAATTACCTTACT
>JAOQMP010000007.1:27915449-27925847 GCA_027563575.1 Erythroxylum pedicellare
ACATACACCAAGATAAGCAAAAAACAGGTAGCATTTTGGAAACTAAATAAACAATGATCATGTTTGGATTGCTGAAAACCATAACGTTGAAGATGGAGAGTTAATTCAGCATTCCACTGCCGAGAAACCTGCTTAAGGCCATACAAGGATTTCCTCAACTTGCAAACAACATTTGGAGCTACCTTGG
This sequence comes from Erythroxylum pedicellare, assembly GCA_027563575.1. Lineage (NCBI taxonomy): Eukaryota > Viridiplantae > Streptophyta > Magnoliopsida > Malpighiales > Erythroxylaceae > Erythroxylum > Erythroxylum pedicellare. Next base: position 27,915,637 of record JAOQMP010000007.1, read on the forward strand.
ATATCCTTCAGGTGGAAGCATATAAACCTCTTCATCCAAGAATCCATGGAGGAAAGCATTATTAATATCCAGCTGGTGCAAAGGCCAACTCTTCGTTGCTACAAAAGCAAATAGAATCCTCACGGCGACTACTTTGGCTACTGGTGAGAAACTATCATTGTAATCAACCCCTGCAACTTGCTTACATCCCTTGGCCACTAACCTGGCCTTAAACCTATCAACCTACCCATTAGGCTTCAACTTGACCTTGTAGACCCACTTAGAACCAATAGCCTTTTTTCCTTCAGGCAATGGGGTAAGTTCCCACGTTTCATTTTTTTCAAGAGCATCTAACTCAGAATTCATGGCCGTAACCCAATTAGGATCTTGGCTAGCATGAAAATAAGATGTGGGTTCTGTAATGTTAGATAAATTGGCCAGAAAATCAACATAAGGAGTGCTGAAGCTAGGATTGATAGTAAAGGGATATGTATTAGGTGTATAGGATGAATTTTGTTGCATAGGAATATACTTCAAATAAGGAGATGTGATGCTTACTGTTGACACAAAGTCACTCAACCAAGATGGCTTCTGTCAAGCTCAAACACTCCTCCTTGTATTTACTAGAGAAGCTGGAGTAGTCGAATCAGCAACACCAGGATCTACAGAGTCAATAACTGTCTCCTGCAAAGGTGAAGCAATCAAATCTGTAGAAGAAGGAGACACATCTGCGCTACTTGTAACCAAATCAACTGAATAAGTCACCAAAGAAGGATCATCTTGCACAACAGAAGGTAATGCAACAGATTTAACAAGAGTAGCATGATTATCCATAGGCTGTTTAAATGGATACACATCCTCATAAAAGGACACATCTCTGGAAACAAAACATTTTCTTGTTTATAGATCATACAATTTGTAGCCCTTCTGTCGTGGAAAGTGACCAAGATAAACACTACAAAAAGCCCGAGGTGCCAACTTATCCTTATGTGGGTGAGTGTTAGAAGCAAAACATAAACAGCCAAAACTCTTTAATTCGGTATAATTGGGTTGCTTCCATGATAACAATTCATAAAGGGACTTCCAATTAAGCATCTGACTTGGCAAGCGATTAATAATAAAAGTAGCATGTAAGACGCTATGACTCCAGAAATTCTTTGGAAGGCCAAACTAAAATAATAACGCCCGTGCTACCTAAAGAAAATGCTGATGTTTTCTCTCCACAACACCATTCTGTTGTGGCGTATAAACACATGTTTTATGATGAAAAATACCTCTGCTATTGAACATGTCTTGAGTATCTTTACCCAAAAATTCAGATCCATTATCAGTCCTCAGAACCTTCACATTACCATTATACTGTCGTTGAATGTAAATAAGAAACATGTCCAGAAGATGACTAGCTTGTACCTTACGCCTCATCAAGAATATCCAAGTACATCTGCTATGATCATCAACAACAGTTAAAAAATAATGTGCCCCGTAAATGGAAATGTCTTTATAAGGACCCCAAATATCAACATGTAACAACTCAAAAACCATTGCTGCTCCTGTATAGCTGATTGGAAAAAACATTCTTGACTTGCTTAGAAAGGAGACAAACTTCACATGAAAGAGCAGTATTACTCATAAAGCTGTTACAAGCAGTAATATGTTTCATTACAATATCAGAAGGATGACCCAATCTTGTATGCCATAATGTTCTATTAACAAGACTATCATGAATACTACATACTTATTCCCCCTTAGCGTCTATAGAAGCAAAAGAAGAAATACAAGTGGGTTTACTACACAAGAAAGAATCACTATCCAAAAAATATAGATTTTGGAAAACCTTGCCCTTAGCCACTGCCCTTTCAATCCTCTGGTCTTGTAACAAGCAATATTCATTATAGAATAGAGCATTGAAGGAATATTGTTTGGCTAATTTACTGACTGGCACAAGGTTATGGCTAAAAGTAGGAACATATAGAACTGATTTCAAGGTTATTTGCCCATTCAAAACAATGACCCCTCTATATTTAACATCATTCACCTCCTCGTTAGGTAAAACCAGCTTTATGACTTTGTCTACAAGTATCAATGATTGAAACAGATGTTTGTCTATACATATATGGGAAGTAGCACCTGAATCCACTATCCAATTCGCACACGTTTGAACAGATCTAAGTGTAGCATTCAAGATTGACATACCTGCAAATTCAGTGTGTATTAAATTCAAGAGATGTGATTCTTCTGATGGCTTTCCCTTCAATAATCTTGCAAGCTCCTACTGAATCAAAACTGATAACGATTGGGAACCATTTTGTACTTCAGACCCCTTCTCCATATCCTTCTCAATTGCTTCAACCATCTGCACAGATTTACCTTTTTGTTGTCCCTTTCCCAAAACATCTCTTTTATTCTTTAACTCTGTATACCATTTGGGATATCCATGCAATTTGAAACAAGTGTCTCTTTCATGACCGTCCAAAGAACAATAGTCATAATGCTTATCTTCTTTCCTTTTATTATCTTTTCTCCTATAACCACTTCTGCTCACGTTGTCTCCAGTGAAAGTTCCCTTCTTGCTATTTCTACCATCTTTCACTAACATAGCAACAACACCTGCATCCTCATATAACATATGCACTTATCTCTGTTTTTCAACTCTCATCACAAGAGAATAAGCCTCACTCGCAAATGGAGGTGGATCTTGTGCCAAAATCTGACTTCGAATGTGATCATAGGATAAATTTAACCCCATCAAAAATTGAATTAACTTGTTAGCATTGTCTATATCCACTAACTTTTTATTAATCCCACAATGACAACCTTGATAACTACATACGGGTATAGACATAAGTTGCCCTAATTCATCCCAATACCTCTTAATTATGTTATAATAAGCAGTTACCAAAGAGTTAACTTCCTCAACAAAACTAATCTCCCTCTGCATTTGAAATAATTACGGCAAATTGCTTTCTCCATATGCTTCTTCAAGCTTATCCCATAATGCCCTCGCAAAACTACAGGTAATGTAAGATTTAGAAATCTCCTTCGAAATGGAATTGAGAATCCATTGTTTCACCATACAATCCACTTTACGCCATCCTCTATACTTCACTTTGCATGACGGCGGCGGTAGAGTACCATCAATAAAACCAAGCTTATCCCTAGTTTCGAGGGAATTGCGAATGGAAATACTCCAAAGAGTAAAAATTCGTATCTGTCAACTATGTAGTAACAAGCATCATTTCAGGATGATCGGAGTTGTATAACTGGAAGCAATCATCTTGAGAATCATCGGCACCTGGCATTCTTGTCCCCATATCGCCATCGAAACTCAACCGTAGACACTATGGATCATACGCTACTCCGATACCATAAACAAATCCACTATCGTGTGGAAAAAACGAAATACAGGAACTTTCTGTATATTCACTTCATAGCTAAAAATTATATTCTCCAGTCTTATATACACTGCTTAAGCTTAAAATAAAACTGCTAGTTAACTAACTAAACTAACTGTAACTATCTTCACTAACAGTAACAATAAAGATAAAAGCTAACGTTATAAATAATTCTTCAAATCGTTGCAACCCTTTTCCGCGGACTGTTTCAATCCTCTGACGCCATCCTTTTCCAAATACTTTTGACGATGCTCCTCAGCCCTGTAAAACCTCTTCGCTGGATGAATCTCGGTCACAATCTTCTTATCCTTCAAATCCAATTGCTTCGCTTCCTTGGACTCCTCTACTAACCTCGTTTTTCCTTCAATGTAGTAGTAAATCCCTAACCTGTATCGCGTACCCAAATCCCCATCCTGATCAATCAAACCACTATGTCTATAATGATCATATATATATATATATATATATACACTTTTATATGCATTAGATTACATAAAACTCGTCCACGAAAAAAACAAAAATCCTATCAAAGGTACGAACCTAGAGATTAGGCGCAGTGGGGTCATGAAGGCTCCAGAGAACAGAGAGGAGGTTAGTGTAGGGCACAATACCGGGTCATATTGTATCCGAACAACCTCGACATGGTTGGTGGTATTGGTGCACCAGTTTGCTATTGGGATCATGACCGTGACCCTGAGAATACCCAACTTCGATCTTCACTACCCAACGACGCGTTGAAAGGCTAACTCTACGCTCCAGAAGCAGCCGGCTCCGAAGTGAGCGAACTCATGAGTAGGGTTATCGGGTGGATCTCTATCAAGCTGGAGGGCCGGGTTGGTTGAGTTGACAGTGGCCATTATGTAGTTTTCTTCTACTGTAGAGTTCAGAGTACGGACATTGATATGGAGAATGGGAAGGAAATGTTTAAATGCAGGAGTCAGCGCGCTGCCTGTATCTGATGGTGGTGGGAGTTTTAGGACAAATTTGGCATTACAAGGGGCATTTGTTTATCCATAAACACATCTTTTATTTGGAGATTTATATAATATTATTTAACTTTTATATGTTTAATATTTATTTTTTATATTAGTTTTACTTATGTTATAATCCATATAAAAGATTTGCTTAGATATATTTTCATTTATGTTTCAAATGGTTTAAAATTATATAATAATTAACATATTGTGCTTTACATATTGTTTAATATATTTTAAATAATATTTATATGCGTAAATAATTTTTGTTACAAAATAAAATATAGTTAAAATCAAAAGTATTTTTTATTTTTTATGTTGCCAAACAGTCTATTGTATGAAGCTTTTTCAAAAAAAACTCTTTTTTAAATGACAGTCAAATAGTCAACTGACTTCTTTAAAAAGCTCTTCTAACAAAAGCACTACTGATATAAACCCATCTAACCAGGCACTTAATACAATAGAGAATGGAATAACTATAATCGATATAATTATGGTTAAGTGAAACATCATTATCTTTATTATTTCTAAGGATTGATTTGTTAAAAAATGTTAAGAAAAAAATTTTTATTAAATTTTTGTTTTACGTAAATTTTTAATATATTTTAATTAATTATATTTAATTATTAAAAATATAATTAATTAATTATATTGTAACTTATTACTTAATTATATTTAATTTAAAAAGTAAGCGTCACACTTGTGACACTTGCCTGTTACTAAGGAATAAAAATCATTCCTCTCATATGTGGGGTGTATCGAGTAATTCTCAAAAGTAAGATATTAAAAAATTGTTCATAGAATGATAATATATAACTAACTAAACGTTTTTTATTTCTTACTAATTGATATCTTCTCAAATTCATTAACCAAGCACATCATCTATCTCCTATGTTTATCTGCACTATAATTGGCTTTTCCAGGATATTGTCTCTAAGGTTGTCAATTTTTTTAAATTAAAAATGTAAAATAATATTTTTTTAATTGAGCTCAGATTTAGATTGTCACCTTTAAATTAAGGAACACTTTCTTTCGTTAAGCTCAAATTTGATACCTTTTTAGTTTATAATTCATTTATTTCACTTGCTTGTTTATATGCAAATTTGTTTTGAGATGATTTTAGTGGTTTTAATCCATTTTTTGGTTTATAGACTTTTGATGAGGAGTTCATGCTGGTTTTGTCACAAGCTGTGATTTTTTGTGAAGGGGAAGAACTTTTACAAGACCAAAAACATTACTAGCCACCATGAAAATTGAGTAAAATAACTCTTAGTTGATTTATTTAAATCATTGATTTACCAAAAAAATTGAGTAAAATGCATTTGTGTATGCATTTTTTTCATTTTTAGCCAGCAGAGAGTTTAGTGAGACAAGCATAAACAGAACCTTTTTATTTTTAAAATATTTTAATTTTAATTATCTTAACAACAAGTATATTTTGGCATGTGATTAATATTAATATTTTAATAATATAAACAATTGTAGATTATTTTTATAAAAGATTAACTATCTAATTGCTATTCTTTGTATAATTATGATTATTGTTATAAAATCAGACAAAAATACAAATTATCTTTAAATAATGTGTCTTTTTTTTTCTAAATTCAAGTTAGGCTTTCTAAATTGGAAATTTAATTTAAATTTAATATAATAAACCAGACTAGGGTGAATTCAAACTAAAATACCAACTCTACACATGGACTAACTTGTCAACTAAAGTAATGTTAGGAACCTTGATTTCAATCTGATGAATTTGACACGAAATGTAAACTTCCAAGGATTGAATATTAAGAAGGCAACAAAAATGCATGTTTTTGGAAGTCCTTTTCGACGACTTATCGACCAATTATTACCTAATGCAACTTCGCAATAAGTCCATTTCTTAGCCTACTATTTTCCACATTGGAAAAGATTAAGCTCTAATATATCAATTCTTTAAGAATTTTACAATCAATTACTTCCTAACAGGCTATCATATCTTTTTTCGAAGTGATTCTTGAAATAATTAATAAAATTATTCTTTTGTGATCAAAAAGTTATGAGATCGAATTATGTAAATAGTTTCTTTGTAAAATATTGCTTTGTAAAAAAAATGATACGTATATTGATGACTTTCTCGGACTTTAGGGAGAACTAAATGAGTTTGTATAACTCTACGGGAAATAATTTTCCTTATTGCAATTTTGTATCTCTTATTTATTTTCTGTTTAACTATAAAATTTGTTTTAATTATTTTTATTCAACGCATATAATTTGCAAGTCATTATACAACATGTTTCGAGTTGGCCACCTAATAATAAAAGAATCATATATCTTGAAGATAGATAAAGGTCACCATCCTTAAGAAAGAAATGTCCATGTCACGAAGATTCATAGTTTAAAGTTTGTATTCCCCAGTTTTAACCTGCATTTAGCAAACTCCTAGACTCAATGGATCTACCTTAGCTTCACGTGCAAGTCTATAATATTCATACATCAGCTACATTAAGTAAATATTTTTAAAAAAAAACTCTGAAAGTTGACAAATATGCAAAGGCGATTCTGCAAGAGAATCAATTACTTGCATTCTTTTAGAATTTTACACTTGCAAGCAACCGATTCATCTTTAAACAGATGCCCTACGCATTTTCAGGAAATATATGTCTCCCCTCCTAGTAAGTGTTCAATTACGAGCAGAAGTTTCTAAGCCTGGGGTATTGTATTGTATCCCTTGGTTCTTCTCTTTTTCTTTTGGGGAGAGAGAGAGAGCACATGGACATAGCTTTTGCATATATCACCTTCCTTACTAATAACCTCCATACATCGTCACCTCCCTTTTTAACTTGCTGCATTTTTAACTTAAGTTGCCTGCACCAACCCAAAAAATAGTAATTAGGTACTTGCAAGGTAATCTACAGTAACAGAAGTTGGGAATTACATGCAAAGTGGAACTCCGCAAGAGTCAGGCCGGTTACAGATTGAAGAGTGAAGTCTAAGAAGCTGCCACATGCTCTTGCAACGATAACACCCTCCATTCACACGTTTTTCACACAAGGCAAAGTGTTTGATCAAAAGCTGAAGACCCTGGCACGTATGGAACTTGTTGCAAGGTCCCCTTCTCATGGAAGGCTCAGGACCATAAGGCCCAACACTCGTACACCCTTCTGTGCATATATGCTCTAAGCACTCCATTGCCTCGCTTAGCTCCATGTACAAGCTTTGCTCTGCTCTGTGCCTCCTTGTTCTCTTCTTCCTCTGCAAAATTTGCCCATTACGCCAATATTTATTGTTTGTTCACTTTAACGTTGTAATTATCAACCTTTAGTGGTGGTTTTACCGATTCTGATTCGTCAATGAATTGGAGGATCTCGAGCTCGAACTGAGGGTCGTGTTCTTGCAAGAACTTCCAGCCTTGGGTCTTTTGGATAGACTTGAAACTGCTGGAAATCAACTTCATGCACTTGAGGTAAAGATCAGGTGCGTCGCAGAGGGATGCCAACTTAAGCACATCCACCACGTTCTCAATCGTTAGCTGTTGACCAATGTCCTTAACGCATCGATGCTTCAGCTGTGGGACCACAAACACGTGAGACAGCGCCAGTAGATGGATCCCAAACTTCTCCAACTCCTCGTCGGTGCACCTGTATCGTTCTGGGGTAAATTCGTCATTTAAAATAAACTTAACCAATCAAAACTGTTCCTGGTGTTTCCGAGAAATCCACAGCCGTTCGATCTTTCACGACAGTAAACGGCTGAGATCTACGAGCAAAGTGCTGGACAATTAAACTGACCTTGAAGAATATAGGAATCGAACAAACGATGAAACGGAGTGGCAAGGGACGCCGGTAATAGTAATGATTATCTCGGAGCTCCGGTGCTTGTAAGGCCGATCAACGATACTTTCCAACACCGGTGACACTGACGCCTGCAATCAAATTATGAACATAAGCATCACAAAATTTGAAAATGAAATTCAAGAACTGAGAGCTCCAAATGGAAGAATGCGTACCAGGACGCTACTGTGCGCGGGGATGTGTTGGCCACCCGAAGTGAGGATGTGGACGTCGGGATCGGGAAGTTCGCAGGAGACGGCGGTGGTCGTGGGTTTTCCCATTGGAGTTTTGTTGTGGGTTGTTTATTCGCTATCACAGCCGTAGAGAGGCAGCGGATCGTTGCTTGCTTTATAGGCAAGTCTTGAGTAAGGCCAGCTTTATATTTACCACGCGCTGCCAAAGGCGCTTATTTAAAGAACATAATTGAACAACAACATGAATAACATTTGAACATTTCATAGAAAAGGTTCAGAAGTAAAGACCTTAATTATTAACTATCTTTCATCGTGTGCTTATTATCATAACGTAATAAATAGAATTTAATATTATTATATCGGTTGATAGGAGAGTTTATAATATAATAGAATATAATATAATAAAAAAAGAAAGGTTTCACATTGCATGTTATTACATCATAAACAGTAAAAATAAATCACTTCTGATTTCGGATAGAATGTAAAATAATAAACAACATTTCACTATATTATATTATAAATCATTTTTCCAAACAACATTTCACTATATTACATTAAGACCATTTTTATCTCTCTCAAATATCAATTTTCTAATATTACATCCATTTATATTTCATTTCATTATAAATTATTCAATTTCATTCCATTCAATTTTGTTTCAATTCATTAAAAACCTTACCTCCAACTAAATATAGCAGAGCATAATTAGAATTGGAACGAAATCCTATTAATTAATAATTGCAGTAATATTTTTATAAATTATCAAAATTATTAATTTTTTATATTTCATATATTATATATTTAGCTAATTAAAATTTTATCATATATTCTCATAACTAAATAATTTCAAATTCAATAATTCTTTCAATGTCAAACCTTATTTCTCTTAAAACTATTTGAGGCCAAAATTCACTAAGTTAAATTTAATCCATTATTTTGAATTAAATCTTACTAATTTATTATGATTAATAAAATAAAAATTAAAGTAAATTAAATTCACTAATTATATGTAAAGATGACAATGGGTCAAGTAAGGTCGAGCTTATTGTTGATCTAGCCATACCAACCTTCTTAGCATGCGATCTGAACTTGACATAAAACTCCATGGGATTTTGTTCGCGTTGTTTGAAATTAAAGCTCAAAACTCGCCCAATGCCTAAAGCCTCAAATTATTCACAATCAACTTGACCTATGAATTTGTTACCCAATATGTCCTAAACATTTTAGGGTGCGGTTTGAGTCTAGCCTAAAGTTTGATCAGGTCTGCCTCATATCTTCTAAAGACCTTAATCATTTGCAATCAACATGACCCATTAATGATCCCTCTCTAACTTCATCAGCAAAGCTCTAGTTGCTAAAAGTCTCGCCTAAAGATGGCAATAGTTTAGGCCAAATTGGGACCATCACTAGTTCGATTGATTTTGACCTACTTATAGTGCAGTCTAAACTCAACCTGAAGCACAACTAGGTTAGGTTCTAGATGCATGATGTAGCACCCCACTCTCACACGACATATATCCAACATCCTGAAGGATATTTGAGTATGTACATTGTAACTTTAAAATAACATCCATATATGTACGTTATCAAAAACTAATCAGAGTTTACACCTCTATATATAAAACACGTTACATATATGAGGAATTATACAAAAAATTTGTCTAGATCTTTCAGTCTCAGCTGACCGACCTTTGAGTCATTTTTTGATCCAAAATTACAAAAACTATACTTCTTCTAGAGTTTCTCCATCACTAGTATCCTCTCTTAAACCTGAAATATCAACGTTGCAATTTTGATGAGTTTTGTGAACTCAGTGAGTTAATCATCCTCGATGGTTCACTCATATCTTATAACACATCA
>JAOQMP010000007.1:27951841-27967873 GCA_027563575.1 Erythroxylum pedicellare
CATGAATGCATGTACAGTCATTTTTCATGTGCAAAATTCACTATTCACATGTATGTGTATGCATGAACATATCAAGCGTTTCTAAACGCCCACTGACCACTCAAAATTACTATTCTACCCTTCCCACAAGTAATGGGATGTTACACTCTCCAAAACGTCTGCAACTTATAAACATCATATCTCTTAACTCCGATGTCCAAAATTTTCATACTTTATATCGTTGGAAATCTAGAAAGATGACTACAACTTCCAAGAAGACAATATTATCTAATTCAACCTAGATTAATACAGTATTTCCTTTAAAGTCAGAACACACATTTTTACCCTTATGGAAAACTTGAAGTGAAAATGAACAAATTGGAAATGTCATCGGCAAATCATAAATATACTTCATTAACATCAAAATATAAGAGTTTTACAAACCTTTAATGGGCATTTCAAGCCACAATACATTAATATCTCAAAACCCCAAAATACAAAAGATACATGAACAATAATTTGCTCAAAATGCAACTAAAGCATTGTTTTACAAAACTAGCTTAAAATATAAAAGTATGCATAATCGGAGTGATGCCTTGACCCTTGGTTACTCGCTCTCATGCTCTTCACTCGAAGATGGGATGAGAAATGGGAGGTAAGCTTAAAGCTCCTGGGTAACAGTTTTATAATCGGTAACAAGAAAAATCATTGAAATATTCATTTCCATTGTAAAACTAACATTGAATCATAAAAATCCCAATTCTTCATTTATCAAGCAAATTATATACAAAATAAATCAACATTCAACAAACTTGTCAACACATAATCACATCAACTAGTTTAGGTGGATCCAAAACAGAACGTACTACATAATTCCATATAATGGTCCTGTGTAGCCGTGAACAGAATGTACTATCGCAATCTCACTTAATGGTCTTGTATAGCCGTGAACTTATAAGAGTCCATGAAAGAGCTTTATGCCACTACTGAGCAGGCGGGAGAAGCCTTTGGCTAATGTGTACTTGAAATACTTAAGGGACCACCACAAACCCACATAATCATGCATTTCACATCTTGAAAACTTGTTGACCAAAATAGAACATTTTTGAAACATGATTTCATAAACTTGATATCCTTTCAAAATCATTTCTATTTTTCATTTCATAATTCATACACACAACATGCAGCACGTTCTCAAAGCATTTACAGAATGATAAATGCACATTTAAAAGTAGTTAAAAACATTTATTTCCATTTCTTGAAAAAAACATTGATGGCTTATTATTCAATTATAAAAATGTAACCCACCTTAAATTCCTTGCTTATAACTTGCTCAAATGTGTCTCTTCTCTTGCTCTTCTTGTCTTCTTAATTCTTTTTTCATAGGCAAAAATCCCAAATTCAAATTATTTGCAAAATTGAAAACCCACAAAGTACATTTACTAAAATTGATCATAGAATACCTAAACTCATGCATTTCCTAAGCTTCATGAACCAAAACCCTTCCAAAAATCCAAAGTATTAAAAATTCTCTTACCTTAAATCTTCACCAAATGAAGAGATGTTTGCCTCAATTTCAAGCTCTTATCTTTCTCTTCTTAAACAACCTCAAAATCTCTCAGGAAAACTTAGAAAATATAAAACCCTAGTTCAACTCTTTTCTTTTCTCTCAAACCACCTGAACCTCTCTTCTTTCTCTTTTTGATTTGTTATTTCTCTTCTTTGTCTCCTATTTTCGTTTTTCCCTTCTTTAAGAAGAAGACATCACATCTTTCTTCCCATTTTACTCTTAATGATTGAAAAAAGTTCACCTTATCCTTCCTTTAATGCCTTATGGTTTTTAAACTTAAATAAGCTACCCAAAACATCCTTTTATGCATTCTTACTACTTTTAATTCAACTAACCCATGAAATAAATTCTACTAACATAGACATAAAAAAAATTAACTTCCAAAAATTCACCTATTATAATCTTATAATTCATTTAAATTATGTTTAATTAAAGAAAAAATTCGAAAGCCAACAATACTTGCGTGACAGAGAAGGGACTATCGACTACTGGGGCATGGAAGAAAAAATTGTATACTCCTCCTTCAGTCGTCCTTAAGCACTATCCAAATGTAACGAAAGACGGAGTTATTTCCCCCCAAAGGAGATCCTTGGTGCAGGTGTGAACAAGTGGTCTTATGCTTTTATTGGATTCTTCTGAAACAAACGGCCGACATTTCTAGTGATGAATGCCTAGGCCAAGACTCGTTGGAGTCATAAGGGGTTGGAGCGAGTCTTACTCATTGAAGATGACACTTTCCTGTTCAAATTTGGAAAAGAATGTAATTTTCAGGAAGTAACAAAATAGGGTCCGTAGCACATAGGTGACCAACCAATCTTTTTACAACGATGGAGACTAGGTTTCGAGATAGGCTGAAGTGCAATTGGGACTTTCCCTCTGTGGGTACATCTGCACAATTTGCCGATGGAGCTTTGGACTCTTTTTATGTGGCTAGTTCTTTTGGCAAATCGCTAAGCTTGGATACTCCAACAGCAAATATGGAAAGAGTGGGCTATGCTAAAGTTTGTGTTGAGATATCAAAATATACCCACTTACTAGACTGCTTGTCGGTGTTGAGTATAGGTGAGAGTGGGGATATGGTTCAAAAAACCATTTCGGTGTCTTACCGTTGGAAACCCAATGCTACCAAAAAGTGGAAATCCACTGGGAAAAGCTTCCATGTAAGGACTCAAGAGGAACTATAACAATGTGGAGCAGAGAATAGATGCGATCGATGAGCACCAAGGAGGGGCGGAGAAAAACTGTGCAGAGGTACTGAATAATGTTGAAATTAGTCCTACCAGGAAGAAATCCCATCCAGTGCGGGAGGTACCTACTACTACCAAACCAAGAGCTACTAGCCAGAACAGTGAGCGAATGGAACAATTGCTTTTAAAAGTCAGGAAGACAGAACCTGATATTGAACCAATGGAGCCAGAACTAGCAATCAGGGGACCTGACATATCTGAGTCAAGTGAGGCCACGGCATCTGAGCCTGATACTCAACTAGGTAAAGAGTTACCTTTTGATCTAGATGAAACAAACACGATCTAAACTCAAGTAGTAGCAGCTTGGCGAAGTGCTGTATGGAAAAAAGGCAAGAAACAAAAAGGTGATTTCTCCAGAATGTCTATTCTAGTCTGGAATACGAGAGGGCTTATAATCCCTCTAAGAGAGAGGTACCTATAGAACTTATTTTGGAGAAAAAATCAATACTTATTGGCTTGCTTGAAACTCATATTAGAGATATGTCTATAGTAAATATACCGAATCTTTTGGAGGCACAATGGAGGAGTTTATCCAACCACCGATCCTACTATAATGGACGTATTATATTTTGTTACAATCACGACCTGATGGAAGTACACGTTGAGGGGGAGAGTGCTCAGCATCTCCATTTAGTCAGCAAGATGGGAGGTCAGAGTACGACTTTTGCCTCAACTTTGGTTTACACCGCCAACTTTGGTTTCCAACGCACCAATATGTGTTATTCTTCAACAACCTACAACAATCTATTACCTCTCCTTGGATGGCAGTCGGTGACTTCAATTGTATACTCAATACCAAGGAAGCAGAAAAGAAGGAAACTATACACATTAGTAGACACCTAGGAAATTACAACTCTTCTTCGCAATGTGGCATTGACGGATTTATGATCTACCGCGCGCCTACTTACTTGGTCAAACAATCAATAGGGAACCATGCTTATTCAGAAAATTTTGGATCGTTGTATGGTGAATTCGAAGTGGCTTAAAATATTCTTGCAATCCACGGTTCATTATGGAGATAACTTGACTTCGGATCATTGCTATCTGCTGATCCAATGTGGTGATGGGACCACGGTAATGGGGGCTCCACTTCGGTTTTTCAATGGTTTTACACAAATGGAGGGGTTAATGGATCTTATCACAACTTGCTAGCAGCTGGATATTCAGGGATACAAAGCCTTCCAGTTGATGAAAAAATTGAGAAAGGTCAAAATAGCAATAAAAAAACTTCTCCAACAGCAATAAGCAGAATTTATCTACCATGAAACTTCATTTACAACAGGCACAAACGATGTATTATACTTATCCAGATGACTAACAGTGAAGAGTGAAGGGAAATGCACCTAGTTAGAGAGTACCAACAAGAACTAATGTTACAACATTCCATTCAACGGCAAAAAGCGAGATTGAATTGGCTTAGCGAAGGTGACATCAACACTAAATTCTTCCATGCATTCATACTAGTGAGACGTAATATCAATAAAATAGTAGGACTGCAGGATCGCAACGGGGATATACATTCTGATCAGAGCACTCTACTTGAGATGGTGCACTTCTGTTTTTCCTAGCTGATGGGACCTGAAATGATAAAGCAACTTTCCGTTAATATGCGAAGGATTCTAGAGGGACCAATATGACAGGAATGCAAGGAAGTCTTACTCTCTCAAGTTACAGTTCAAGATATAAGGGCAACAGTATTCAAAATGCATCCATCCAAAGCCTCAAGCCTGGATGGGTTTACAGGTTGGTTCTTTCAACAGACAGGGAATATCACTGGTCCACTGGTAGTTGAAGTCACTACAAGAAAAAGATGGTTTATCTATGAAAATTACCAACAGAAAATGTTAATAAATCGTTAGTAATAAAATGCATCGTGAAATTAGTTGTTGGTAAATTTGCTGATGAAACCTCGTAACCATAAGAAAAAATATCGACAGAATACACTTTCCATCGATATATTTACTTATGGGAAAAATTGTTACCGTCGGTAAATATACAGATGGTTATGTGAATCCGTCAGTGACTCTACAATAAAAATGTAAATCTTTTCTAACGATTTATGACAAACTGTCCATAAATATGACTCACTATACTGACAGTGAATTAAAATTCCATCGGTGAGTCTAAGGTAAATATGTGCATTTTTACCAACGGTGAATCACTAGTGTCGGTAAATATAACTCAATTTATCGACGGAAATTAAAATACCATCAGTGAATACCATAAATATTTTGCGACGATTTATCATAAACTATCGGTAAATATGACTAATTATTCTTCCGTCGATCACTCTACCATAAAGGTATTAAATTTTCTTTTTTAAAATCCCGACATTAAATTTTGTTTCATAATCTTATGATTAATGCATAATTTCAATAGCTATAAATTATCTTTGCATAATTTTTTGATTTGTTTATCTATTTAATTTGTTAAAACAAAAAGTTGATTGATCATATAAAGTTAAAATTTTCTTCATTGATAATAAAGACATTAAATTGTACATAAATGCAAACCAATTGTCTACAATAATCCTATTGTCCTGGTGACCGCGGATGGTCTGAATCTCTAGCCCTCCCCTTCAACTGCTCCATGTCATTTTGGAGCTTAGTCAGGTACTCCATCGTCTATTGCAACTGACTTGTCAAGGTCTGCAATGTGCTCTCAAGCCGATAGATATGTTCCATTTTCGGTCGTCTACTTGATGCTGCTGTAGTAGGTGTAGAGGAGTGTGAATAACATGTGTTCGCAAATAAGCCTAGCCTAAAGATCCTTCCATCACTGTCCCTACCACCCACTGTATCAAAATATACCTGACTCTCATCAACAGCTTGTTCTCCCTAAGACTGTTGCTGAATGGTTTCTTATATTTGATCCTATTAGGAGGCAATGCTTATATTAGTAAGTGATAATTATTAAAAATGAATATTAAAGCATAAATTTCACATACATTCAGTTCTCTACATCAATTGTTGACAAATGTCACACCATCATGCTTTTTAGTGTGAGTATGCAAAAGCAACTGACGAGGTGTAGGCCTTATGCCCATAGACTTTTCCTACATAACAATAACATGTTCTAAGTTAAACTAGAATTTATAAAAATTTTGATAGAGTCTCCTCTATTTTTATGATATTACCCCCTTTAACAAAGAAAATAACTCAACACAACCATATATAGCACCAGACATTTATACCATGATCATTATCCATAATATACATATTTTCATTCCAACGTTCGCACATCAATTTAAATTGAAATACAACAAAGTAAAAAATTAAAATATAAGTGTAAAATTTAGATACAAGTCTCTCTGCATGCTCGTGGTGGGTAATTGATCCTCCCGTATGAACGGGAAGATTGTCTTCCCCTGGGCCTCCACATCTGTTGGTCGAGTTATGTCCTGAGATGAACATTGCCTTAGGTCATGTCCAATGCTCCTGCCAACGACTCCATATGCCCTCAGAAATATAAGGCGGTCGTACATCAGCCTTGTGTATAGCATCAATAAAGTCGCGATAATTTATACGAGCTCGTCTTTCCCATACTTTATGTATGACCCTGTCGATACCAGAATTCCAGTAAAATTGTTTCTAAAATAAAAAAAAAATCGATAACTTATAATCTAATAATATTTATCTAATTAATGTATACAAATAAATGAAAAAGGAAAATTATTTGCATATTGTACCTTAAACTCCTGAAAGTAAAATGCCTTTGTGGTCTGAGAGATCTTCTTCCATACATAATCCTCAGGATTAATCCTCTCCTTAAATATAGATGTCATATTTCTAGAACACGGTCCAGACGGAATCAACCTAATATAAGAACAAATAATTTTATACCATTCGCAAAAATTTAAACCTATAACTTAATTATAAACATATATAGTGTTTCATACGATTTCACTTACAGAATATTGACTATTCTTATATACTTTCTTCTATCAGGTCCCTCAACTTCAGACTGGTGGTCATCTCCTTCATCCGTTATAAGGGTAGTAGATTATGTATAAGTGGTGGATGGTGAAGCATCAGGAGCATCAGGTGATGCTTCATCTACAACTGTAGGCCCTGGAGGTGGAGCTAGTGATTCAGTTGTAGCTGGAGACTGTGATGGTCTACCCTCACAATAAGTACCTACGAACATGCCTCTGAGCCTGGGCCGCATTACATTACGTTGTCTCTTTGGTGGCTTATTTCTAACTTAAATTCATTATTTATTGAATTTTGTAGAAATATAAGAATTTAAATTTGAATCTAATATTTTACACAATATATGTAAAAGGAAATAAGGCGATTTGATGAATATCATATTGAAGTACAAACTTTGAATTCAATTATGAGAACAATTGTTACAGTCATAGAACAATAATATAATTAGTTTAAAGTTGAGTTTAGTGTATTGCAGAGATAAATCACAATGATATAATTATTTTCTTGGATTCCAAGTGACATGAGAGTCGGCAAAAGATAACTGAGCCCCCGATGTCTGGATTCCCGAGAAGGGTCCTAGCATGTTCGAATGCAAAAATAGTGAAAGTTCTTCCCTCACGTGTAAGGTTTTGAACACCTTTTTGCAACAGTGTTTCCTCTATTGCTAAACTTATAGATGAAACGGTACAAAATGGTTTATCTACAACACAATTAGTATAGAACTTACATATTGTTATATTAGATACTCGTTAAACGAACCTATCCTGAAAACACATGAAAATCAGGACTTTTCAACCCAAATAATTTGTACTTCCTCATGTCCACAAACCTTGCCAAGTTTAAAACATAACCATCAGGAAACTTTGGACTTTTTAACTATTCACACAATATTTCCTTTTGGCTTTTGTCCAAAGTGTAACATACTTTCGAATATTTACCGGTGCGAAGATCCTTATGTAACTTATTTCTTCTACAAAAAAGTTACAAATCTGCTCATGATTTTGCATTGTCTTTTGTCCTCCCTTCAATGTTCATTATGGTATTGAACAAATTGTCAAAAAAAATTCAATATGAATCACATCTAGAATATGACGTATCAAATTAGTTTTTCAATATGGCAAATCCCAAAAGATGCTTCATTTTCTCCAACCAAATTTTTAACTAATGCTTGTATTTACTTCATCAGCTTCAAATTCTGTAACTTTCAACAAGCCTAATTCATCAAACTCCTACAAAATCTCTTCACCAGCTTTGTAAGGGGGAGGAGGTGTTTTAACCATCCTATACTTAATGAACTTTTGTTTATTACGTCTAAACAGATGATCTGGAGGAAGAAATTTCCTATGATTATCAAACCAACACACTTTGTCCCCATTTGGAAGATAAAAGGCATCAGAATCGTTGTCATAATAAGGACAAGACAGTTTTCCTACTATGCTCCATCCAAATAACATGGCATATGCCGTAAAATCACTAATGGTCCACATCAATGCTGCTCTCAACACAAAATTCTGTTTCTGAGACACATCATATGTCTGAACACCATATTCCCAAAGATGCTGCAATTCTAATATCAATGGTTGTAAGAAAACATCAATTTTATGCTTCGTATTTGAAGGGCCTGGTATAATCACTGTCAAGAACATATATGTATCTTTCATACACATCCATAGAGGCAAATTATAAGGATTTATTATGATTAGCCATGATGAATATTGCTAGCCAGATTGACCAAAAGATTGGAATCCATCCATTGACAATCCCAACCTTCCATTTCAACTTTCAGCTGCAAACTCAAGATGAGTGTCATTGAAATGTTTCCACGCTAGTGCATCTGAAGAATGACGCATAATTCCATCTTCCTATTCGTGTTCATTATGCCATCTCATTTGAGATGCAGTAACATCATAAGCATATAGTCTTTGAAGTCTTGGAGTTAGCGGGAAATAGTACATCCACTTCCAGGGTACTAATTTCTGTTTCATTGAACGCTTCTAGGCTTGAACGTTGGTCGATCACAAAATTTGCACTCTTGTTATTCCACATCATCTCCCCAATATAACATACATCCCAATTTGTAACAATCAATCTTCTCAATAGGCAAACCAAGACCCCTAATAAGTTTCTTCATATTGTAAAAACTATCAACCATTGTATGATCAGGAGGCAATGATTCATTATACCATTTAAGAATTTTATCAACATTACGGTCCGAAATATGCCCTTCAGACTTTATGTACGAATGACTTTATGTTCAAAATTCGAGCAATAGAAGACAATTGAGTCATTGTCTCACAATTTGGCCATAATTTTTGGTCAGCTGACCGTAATAAGTCAAAAAATTGTTTTGCATATGGGTTTGGTTCTTCTTCAAGATTTTCCATATTTTCCTAAAACATATAACTGGCTACATCATAAACCATTTGATTTTAAGGATTTTCATTTCCATCCACATAATTTGCTCTAAATCCAATCCCCTTCAAACTCATTTAAGTTCACAGACGATTGTACTTGATTACCCCTTGAGGTGCTACAAATCAATGGTTCTCCATGTCATGTGCACTTAAAATAATTGGGGACAAACCCTTTTCTCAACAAATGCCCATTAACTTCATTAATAGGAAGGAAACAAATCTGTTTGCACTTTTTACATAGACATCTGATCTTTGGGCCATCCATATATGCAAGTGAGAACAAGTATAATGAATAAAAGCTTTAACTCTCCCAACAAATTCAGGATTAATGAAACCATTAAGTGTTAATCATTTATACTTCCAAGATATACCAACATTACTTGTTTATGTCAAAATTGGTAATTTCAAACATTAATTCCATAGTTAGTATACTTCATGTTTGCCAATGTGTATAGAACATCTAAACTTGATATAACATCCCCTAAATATGAACCAATTGAATTATAATTAAGAAAGCCAAGAATCTTAAGTAATTGGAAGAGATCTTAAATAACTTCCATGATTGACTTAAGATGCATGAGTGAAGCCACATAAAACGTCCCATAGAATATTGCATACCATTCACATTTACTATCTACCAACAATATTAATTATGGGTAATTCAGGTTTTACCTAAAGTAGAAATACTTTCCTATACTGCATATACGCTATCTAGAGGGAAAGGAACAATAGACTTCATAAAGGCTTAGCATTAGATAAATATACAATGGTAATTAATAGTACCTTTTGGAATAGACAAATCCTTTAAAAAAAACTATGCTCACTTTAAGGGGCTTGACCATTGTACACTATTCCTTATTATGATATTAGCTTAAAGCTTACTTAATATAATTCTTTCAATCTTAAAATCATAATGCATCTAATCAATATTCAACAATTTCAATTTGAATTTCATAAAATATTTGACACTATAAGATGTACCTTTCAAATTTAAGTTATGACAACTTTTGGATTACTAAACAACTATAGTAATTCGATCAATAAATGTGTCATTACTACTTCAGCATCATGGTTTATAGACAACCTTCCAATCTTTTTTATGGTACCAAAAGGGTGAGGAAAGTGCCATTGTCAAACCAACTTCTACATAGATTACATGTAATCTTGAAAAGATGAAATGTAAGTAGATTGAATTCAAAATTGAAAGAAAATATCCACATTTGAAACAAAGAATTGTATACAAAGGCCTAGTTTTTGTAGGATCACTTAGGTCAAATAAAAATATTGTCATTAAACATAATTGTCTTCCTATCATTCACAATGAATGGTTCACATTAAAAGCAGTTAGTCATATTATAAACTTAACCTTTAGCAACCAGTTTTAAGTAAGAATTATACCAAAAAAAAGATGATATCAAACTAAAGAGTTCTTAAACACAAAACTAAAAAAGAAAACTAAAAAGCACAAAAAATTAATCATAATTGAACAAATACCTTTTTTGAACCTTGAAGGATCTCTCTATATTAATGCTTATGGTTCTTCAATTACCATATTGTTACTAGATCTCTTACGATATCATTATTCAACTTCCCAATTTATAATTCTTGTAATTCCTTTAGAGTAGGTGGTGTTATAGAAGAAGCAACATGACTCAATTTTCTTTTAGCTACCATTTTTAACCGTAGAGCCATACTTTATCACAAAAGAATTCATAAACATATTCATTATAATTCATAATATCCACATCAAAGTTCACCAATCCACAACTTCCATAAGATCTAATTACATTCACAAAACCCATAATACCAATGTTTACACAAATTCCAAAAATTCTAAGTCTATTATCCCCAATAGTGTATAGCCATTACCAGTACATGATTTTTAGGTTACATGTCATACATCCACATTAATAAACCATCGGGAAGCTCGTTAGTCATCCTCCATCAAATCATATAAACTTTTAACTATCTTTAAGTCATGATGAAAAGAGTCCCCATATATATGCCCCCATCCTCTTCAGAAAAAAAATTGTTCCTGTCTTCTCTTCTTTTTCAGCTCACCAAATAAGTATACCCCAGTGATACATATCTTTTTAATAAGCATAGCATGAAATAGAATAAAGAGAAAAGGAAATAATAGGATGATAATCGTTAAAGCTAATACAGATAAATATGCATCAAGAAGTAGAACAACTAATCTTTGAGAATCAAAAATTAGGAAGCATCTTTCCTAAATGCTCAATGCTAGCCACTATAATGATTTTATGTTTCTCAGCCGCAAATTATAATGAATTGACAAGATTTTGAAAAGTTAAGGCACATGTACGTGAAAATAGCATATATCTAATTCACATGTGAGTTGACAACACTACAAACACAATTTCTTACTAGAAAATAAGGGAATCCGTAAAGAGTCTTAGAACACAAAAGATAATATACCAAATAGAAAACAATGGAGACGTTTGTTACATCAATCCACATGTCTATGATGAGGTCCACAATATCATAAGCTATGTCTCCTTAAACATCAATATGCTCCTTTTCAGTTGGACCCTGAAACTAACCATACAGAAAATAAGACAACAAAGGGAAACGATTCACAATGGCACGGACATACGTTGCCAAGAAAATTAACTTTTAAATAAAAAAGTGGTGCATCTTCACTATACGATGTCGAATCTACCTTACAGCTTGGGTGGTTGATGTCGAATCTCTCAAGCCACAGCGTTTCCGATGATGATGCAAAGGATGACACGCGGTGGATGACGACGACTCACGGTGAAACTTCGAGAAAGGGAGTTGCGATTGAGAGGAAATGCAAGACAAAAATGGAAGAGACGAAGGGGGCATTATGGGGGTTTAACTTTAGATGAAAAAACCAAACGACGTTGTTTTAGTTATTTTTAAAACGCTAAAATGGAGGCAAGTGACGACGTTTAGGATTAAAACTTACCGACAGAATTTATAGATGGTATTTCCCTCGGTAAATATTTATTTACCAACGACATTTTCTTACTGCCACAATATTCCGTCGCAAAATATACCAGGGTGAATTCCCTACATATTTACCAACGAATTTTTTGTTCCGTCATAAGTTGAAATCTATGCCGCCAAATTGACCTATGGAACATGGTTTTTCATAAGTAATTACCAACAGAAATGTTTTCGTCAGTAATTTTTCATTGCTCAAAACTATTTTTCTTGTAGTGATAACATACCAATTAATGAAGTAGATGGTTGTGATAATAAGAAATTTTGTAATAAAATTAACAAATTAAATTTGACAAATAATATAGGTAAATTATAAGTAAAACTAACCTTACTCTATAGTTGTATCCACCATAACTATGATTAATCATAAATATGAAATAAAATTATTTTATTAATTAAATGTTTGTTGCAATACTCAATACATATCTTTCCTTATGATTAACTAATAAAAAACACGTAATCTATTTAACTCTTTTTGTTCAACAACCTTAGATATGATCCAAAATTTAACTAAACAATAGCTTTAAAAAAGAAAGATCAATGAAGCAAGACAGTACAACATTTGTGACTACTAATAATTTATGATGCAATAAATTATAAACTCCTAATGGCTACAAAGATCACAGATACTGAACAATTACGTACTTAATATTTAACCTAGCAGTCGAGTATTTTAATTAACAAACTAATTGCTTGCATTAACAATCAAATGAAACAATCAAAACATGTAAACATATAAGAATAGTTCTAAATAAATAAAATAATTAGTATTAAGCTCTAACTATCTCAGATTTGACAAAGTTTCAAAGGCTTCCCTTTAATTAATTATTTTTTCTTTTTTTTGTTTAGTTGTTGTCTTAATTCAATCTCCTGAGACATTGAATGTTCAATCTTAACTAGTTCCATCATATTTGGAAGGAGAAGGGAAAAGATTGCAAGTTCCTTTTTCAATGCTAAGATTATGTGTATCAGTTAAAAAAAAAATTGCATTTGGGTTTCTTACACCTTATACCTACTTCTTCAAGTTGCACGTTTCGGCATTTCGTGTTTCTAGTTTATGTGTTTTTAGGATTGTTATTTATGTGTTTCTATGTTACTAGTTTTCCTATTTATCATTTATCTATGTTTTTGCATTTACAATTGTTTATTATTTTGTGTTTTGGTTTATTGCCTTCATCATGATATAGACATTAATGTGCATCCAATTGGGTTGATACTTCTAAGAGTGTTATTGAAACAAGGAAAGGCCAGTTAGTTGAGATTTAAAGTTAGAGTGAACCTTTACATAGATTTTTTTTTATAGTTTTTTATTAACCAAACAAGTTTTTGTTTTCAATTTTTATGTTACAAATCTCAACCAAACAAGTTTTTTTAATTAAAAATATACACCAAAATAGAAAACAAAAACTAAAAATTATAAAAAATAGAAGTAGAGTCAAACAACTCCTTAGTTTTCTTATTTATCATAAGTTAAATATGCAAAATCATAAATAACTTATTTACTCTTGTACCAATCCTTCATGACAATTACTAATCATTGAATTTATGGATAGCTATAGAATGATCGACATCAAATTAATTTTTCAGATTAATCAATATTAATTATTCATGAAGTATAAGAACATAAACAAGAAATACACGTATTAAAACATGAATATAAGTTTAGAACAAAACCTCACAAGGTTATAGCTAGAGTTTTGAATCCTTTTGAATTAGAATACTTGAGTTTAGTCACGCATGGCTTTAGTTCTAGTGCCAAAAAAAGAAAAAAGATGGAAGATTGAGAGAAAACTAAGAAGAAAATGAAAAAGAGAAGGCTAGAGAGATGTGTAAGACGTCTCTCCTCAAACCCTAGTCTAGTTCTATCTTGCAAAAATTCATATCTAAAACAAATACAAATCCCTATATAATAAGGATGGAAAGATGTTTCTTAATTAAACTCCAACTTTTTAAGTGAATATGACATTAGATGTAATCTCACCTTATCTGCTGTAGTTATCAATTCACTTTTTTCAAACTTCATGGTTTTTGCCAATAATGATCTAGTTTGATGTAATATCTACTTTTCATCTCCATAGACAAAACAAACATTAATTTTCCTATTTAAGTACCAAAGTATATCTAAACACAAAATAGATAGTTTTAATTAAAAACATCTTATTAGGATGAAGCTAAAAGTGGCTAGAACAAAAATAAGCGACATCAAATAACTAATATATATGTGTGTATGTATATAAATATATATAGCCAAACACAAAATAAAGAATATAAACGAGAGCTTTAATTGTCATTCCTAGTCTATTCAGAGAAGAAAAGTTGAAAAAGTTTCAACTTGCTATTTAGACTTGAACTAATTTTAACTCAAAACTATATACTTTGTTAGAAATTTAAATTTAAGTTAAAATTCCATCAACTCAAATTAGTTTCGTGGATTTTGAATTCATTCGAATCAAATTGAGGCTATTTTGTTAAATCTAATTATGGTTTAAAGTAATTTTATGTTTGAACGATTGCATTATCAAAATAATCACACGTACACCTAAACTAAAATATAATCTAGTAATGAAATGTGTAATTCCAGTTCATTTCCTCTCTGGGCCACATAAATGTGCTAATTTATATATATAACAGACTGTCCAAAGTTTTGAGTCTATCATTGTCTCCACCTAACTCTTTCAAACTTCCCCAAAATGATGAGATAGGAAGGGCCCTTGAAAAACGCGTGAGGTACCCAACTTCAAGAAGTCCAAATTCCAAATATGTTTATTTCATTTTTCCATTTTCAAATCAAGGGGAAAAATGAAAATCAGACGTGGATAACAAGCCAGCGAGACAAGGGGCAAGCAAGGGCAAAGTTATTATGCACCTCAGTCCCAATTATGTCGTCATTAGATGGCACGTGAGCTAACTTTTGCTACGTGGCATCACATTGCCTTTTATTGTCATCAGTGAATGTGAAAGGGCAAAAACAGGACTGATCAAAGCCCTGGTGCTATTATCGAATTGACTGCCAAAATCTGTAACTTAGGAGTTAGTAAAAGTTAATAAAAATCATAGAGAAGTGTGTGCATTATGTAAACATGAGTATAAGACTTTGGATCACCTATTTCCTAAATATGGTTGGTATTCCACATTTGTGTAACTTAAATTCTCCACCTACTCATTGACTGAAAATAATAATTTGAAGTTGTCAAAATCACTCGGTCAGGAAGGAAGATTGCTTGATTTTGAAGATTTCTTTAAGCAATATATGACCTATTGCATTTGGAAAATGAAAGGAACCAGTCTTTCACAATTAAACGATGCAGTGAAATTCACTTGTAAGGTTAAGATTGTCTACTTCTCAAGCCCGAATCTATTGAGATTGAATCAGATATTAGTACAGCTGAATCTATAAAAACTGATCCTTTCATAATCTCACCGTCAACAATATTAGTACTACCACTAACTAGACCTACTTCGAGCCCTTAGCATTTATAAAGAGCAAGAACTGAGAAAGATGAAGGAAGTACTTCATCAAATAGAAGACGACATGCAGAAAAAATAATCCAAAATTATTTTCTAGAATTTTGTTAATTAAATGCTTAAATTTTTAATTTTTTTAACTGATTGATCAACTTTCTGAAACCTTATCAATTAAGTTGAAAATATTAGTTTCATTACTAACATGTTGAGGTGATTATAAGAAGTCTAATGGTTCATAACATATAATTTGTAACGCTCCATATTAGGGATTAGAATATTAAGGAATTTCAATGCATGGTATACTTGGTATAATTGAGTTTTTGCTTATTTGTGCATATACATTTTTGGACTCATACTAATATTGTGCATGCATTCATGACATTTCGGGTATAATTGAGTTGTTAACGCGAATAAAATGTGATTTGGCGATTTTG
>JAOQMP010000007.1:28035665-28050157 GCA_027563575.1 Erythroxylum pedicellare
CCAAGGCAACAAAAAAGAGAGGTCCAACAACAAAATTTCTTCATATTAATTCCATTTCAAAAGATTTGCAGTTTTGTCAAAGGCTAACCATGGGACGAGCCTCAAACACTTAAAAGATGGTTATGCTTAACAAGAAAGAAAACTAAAGCAATCACACAACTGGTCACATAGTTCCTGAATGGGTACATGCTAAAGCAGGGGAAGCATTAAGCATAATCACTGAACTAGAAATACAGAACAATAAACCTAAAGCCAAATCGAAGAGCCACTCAATGCACAATCTTTCATGACAATGATAAAGACAAAAAGATAATGATAATAGAAGTGGAACCAACATGGGCACAACTGGATATCATTAACTATAATAAAAATCCGCCATACACATGAAAATAGATGACAAGCAGAACCATCCCCACCAAAAAAAAATTGTACAGAATCAAAAGGAGGTGAGAGAGAAAGATACATACAGTAGGACCGTGAACGGGATCTGAGGCAATGAATTCATCAACATCAGAGGACGACCATGAAGGAAGAGGAGCATCGCGATTGACGAACTTTGTGTAGTTTTCAAGAAATGAAAATCTATCCTTCCAAAACTCTTTGTAACCTTCCCAGTGCTTCTTCAAGAACGAGTCCGAACTTTCTCCCATCTTCTTTAGTTTATTAGAAGACGGATATAAACAGAAAATTTAGAAAGACAAAAGGCCTCCAAATAAATTGAGTCCAAAAAGCACAAAAGCATTTAAACACGTGTCACATACAGCTGGAAACAAGCAACAATATCATGGAAAAGGAATTAGGAGACTGTGTTTCCTTTTCTCAAGCTCTGTGGTGGATTCAACAGATTGATATCACTTTAGATTGCCTAGACCCACCATCTACGACAAATATCAAGCAACATGGAGTCCAAGTAATTTCAATATTTAAAGCATCTAACGCACATTCACATAAGCTACTATTTCCTACTTTTATAGCTCTGTAACAAATACTAACACTTTGTGAAGTTCAAGTTAGGGATGGCAACAGCCTGGGTTTGCTGTAAGTGTTCTCTGAGAGTCTACAATATGTGGTTTCTCTGCTGAAGAAATTGTTCACTGAATCCACTAGTGAACAACTTAGTGCACAAGTTTTCCGCTTTGCGATAGGAAAGGATATTAAGTTTTTTATTTATATTTTTACAAAGAGACTGTTTTATTAACCTAAACTTGTAACTTTGCAGCCACAAAGAAGTTACCTTATTAGTTAATTAATTATTCAACAAAGAAAGGAAATCCCAAACCATAAGGCAATAAATTTCCGGAAATAAACGTAATAGCATGTTCATAGAGAAGTACATTCAGACATCTTCTTAAATGCTAAGAGTTGGAAGCATAAAGAGCAAATTCAACCGAACCCCCAAGAAAAATCCGGTGGCAAAGATTAAACAAGAATTGAAAATCAAGCACAAGATAAAATAAAAATTTTGGATACACTAGAATTTTCAGACATCAACAAAAAAGACGAAACAAGAAACGTTTTCGCAAGTTGATTTGATTCGAACTTTTAATCCATACTCACCTAAACTAACCAAAATTTTAATCCATCCTCACCAATACTAACAGGCTGTCAACCAACATAATTCACTATATATGATTAACAACTAATAGACAAAGATACTCGAGAAAAGAAAAAGAAACGATCGAAGGACAAATGACTAATCTGTTTACGACCCAGATCTAAAACAAGCATGGAAATCCACAACTATTTGGAACGCAGCAACTATAAAATCCAAACCTGAAGACAAGAGAATGAGATAGCAAGGGTGGCGGCTCAAACGAAAGACCAGTTGCTCTAGTGGGTAGTGTAGACACCTAAGCAAGAAGGAATCGAGAAAATGAACGAGTCTCCTGAGAAAGGCGAAAATATAAGGGCAAATAGAGAAAGTATTAGGTTGAATAGAGAAAGGAGGAGCAAACAGAAAGGGGAAATTAGGACTTACCAAGTTTGCCTGTTACTAAACCCGGTTATTTTGAAGTGGTCAGAGTTTGCCTCCATTTGATATCACTCTTGCCATGCGTGAGCCTGATTTGAGACTCAAATCAGCTTAAAATTTATGGATCAAATGTTTAAATTTTTTTAGAATTTTAATTTAATACTTTTATAGAAACATAATTGTTTTAATTTTGAACTTTGGATTGCGTTTTTAATAAATCAGATAGAGAAACATGGTTGTCTCAATTTTGGACCTTGGATTCGGCTATCAATAAATCAGACCGAATCATCTAAGTTTGACAATTACTCGAATATAAAAATTAAAAAAACGTAATTCAAATCAATCCAAAAACTTGTTAATTCAAATCAAATTGGTTAAATTGGGTAAAACAAACCGAACTCAATACGAATGTCATCCTCCTTTCCGATGGTTCTGGTCTGTTTCGAATTATAGCATTATACGAGTTAGTACAATAAAAGATGGTAAACTTTACGACCGAAACGCAAAATACTAAAACTTAAAAGTCTCCATCGAAAAATACTCTTCTCTTCATTGCTCCTAAGCCTCTGTCACTGATCGCTTCTCTTTCATGTTTTTCAGATTCCAAAGATCCTCTTCAGGTCTCCGAATCCAGGTATCTAAAATCTTGTTTTCTGAGTAGATTTATGTCTTCATAAAGATATTCAAACATTAGCGATTAGTATTAGTCGGAAATGAGTGCACATAATCTTACAATGTCGAGAACTAGTCTTTGGGGTGTTCTCTGCTTTAAATCCAAGGGAAGACCATCTCTTCAAGCTCATTACAATTCGGTGAAGTGAAGTCCAAGTGAGATTTAGGGTTCGCTTTCGACCATTGACTTCCTCTATTCACCACGATCTTGCGTTAAAGCTCACTCTAACCAAATTCTAGAAAGTAGAACCACAATCGCCATACTTTCTCAAGTTTAAGAGGAAATTTTTTTTAAAATAACAATTTTTTAATCAAACCATTCGATAGATTTATATTTTAAAAAACCGATTCATTCAAATCTAATTTGTTAAATTTTGATAAGGTGGATTTGTTTTGATATGAAGTTGGATGTCCACTTAAGCTTTACGAAATTATAGATATTTTAATCAACTGTGATTAATTTTAATCAAGTTCGAAATTTTTGTTCTAAATTTTATACCACATTTTAAAATAATCATATTAAAAATCATTATTTTAAATTAATTAAAAATTGCCAATAATAAAAAATAAAAAAAACATATAAAATTTTAAATTATTTAGGCAAAGTTATTATTAAAATCAAATTACAATATGAAACATCTCACCTACATGATTTACCCCAAATTCTGAAGTTAATATAGATCACTTTATAAGGCTATTTTGGTAATTTGGACACTTTACAAAACACAAGTGTAAGTTTATGAGGATATACCTAGCAGCTCAAAAGTCAAAGGCTTATTAACATAGCATCATTCACTTCCTTCGTCGTGATATGACATCATGCAGGTCAAAAGCACCCAAATCCACCTTACTATATCAGTAAGACAAAATTTTTTACAGTTATTTAAAAGTTTGTTAAGGGCGTTGCAGAAGTCATAATTTTACCTATACCAGTTTGCCCATCTCTGCCCATGTATAACCTTTCTCACAAAATTGAGGTAGTAAGGATAATACAATAATATATGCACCTGAAAGAGATCATTTTTGCTTTTCTTGCTGAAGCTGAGACATATGGGCCTCTTCAATACGCCGAGTGAGCAGAGAAATAACATGATGTGAGGCACTTGAGGTAGCATAGTAGGATGTTACAGTGAGTTGAGCAAATCTTGGGAGCATATACCCTTCAAATTCGAAAATTTTGGCAACAGAGTTAGTTTCACTTGAACAAAAGCAAGAATCAAAGAGCACGTGAAATACTCTCAACTATTTATAAATGAAGGGCTCCACAAGTTGATGATCTAAATAAGAGATTTCTCTTCACGTAACTAAATTAAGGACAAATCAATCACATCCCTGTATGACAATAGAAGTAATTGACGGAAGCATCAATAAGAAGGTAATTATGGCCAAGAGCCTAAATAGTTCAGATGCCATGTTATGGTGCTTGCATATTGTATCTCAAGCTCTAAAATAATGGGCACGTCAAAATCTTAACCGTCAACTCCTATCAGACAAATTCACATTGCACCTCAACCATTCCACTACCGATAAGGTCTATTCCCTGGTGGGGTTGTTTCCACCATCCTAGACCGACAAAATTCAAGGATAACTTTTACGTGGAAGTCAGAAGCCCATCCACCTGCTCTACCATCCGCAAACTTGTACCTTGTTATTTTATCTGGTATGCCACTGCCTATGATGACAACTTATCAATTACCAAGTCTCAAGCTTATTTTTCCTTCCTGGAAGATGAATCTATCTATGACCCTGTTAACTTTCCAAATTCTCAGGATGAAGAAATCAAATGACACTCACAAGTGACAAAATCAACATTTTTTGTTACGATTTCAACAGTAGAAAAACCACTGAACATATTCCCCCACCAATACTCTCTAAACCAAGACTTCCATCAGCCACTAGTTTTGATAGAACTTTCAAGGGATCCCATTAGTTTTTTGTATTGCAAAAAATCATTGGCAACTAAATAATATTACAAAGGTGATCAAGTGAAGATAACAATAACTTCTCACAAATGAAAATATAGTTCTCGAGTTAGGTCCATTCTTAAGAACTAACAAGACAAATGCAAGTTACATTAATAGCAGCACGTTGTTTGATGATGTCTTATATAATTATAAGAAGCAAGAAAAGTGTATACTATTTGCCACTCTAACCAAATAAATTTGCACAAACATAAGAAGTTAATGCACTTTTGGACAGTCATGCAACTTGATGGACATTATACAGAAAGTCATACATACAGTAAGTATGAGCAACAGAATAGATTATTCCTATTTGATCATATGCTAATATCGAGCAAGCTTCATTTTTTTCACTATTATATTTGAAGCTCTTTTTGGGCCCCTATTCCACAAAAAATTTTAGATGTTCCACCGCAAAAAGAGATTAAAGATGTGAAAATAAGTCCTTTAGTTAATTTTATTATCATTTCTTGTATGAGCCCTTTATCACTACACTAAAGTCCAATGCATGGTTCTCTCACCTTAGTATGGTTGCAACATTTCCCACAAAAATTCCAGCTACTAAAAGGATAGCTTATGGTGAATTAATGATCATGGAACCTATGAATTATGCATATGATTGATATTCCAATTCCACATTACAGACTAAATGATAGAAGAATATGGTCCGTGATTTTACATTTTTAAAGGCCACTTATTCATAGCACAATTAAGATACATTTCAGAGCCTAATTATTCAAACCAAGTCAGACATGCTCTATTTTCTGGCCATCTTATAAACTCCAGAGGTGAGTCTTCATTCAGATATCGATTGTTGAAGTTCCATGCCTCACCACTACATGATTGACCTTACTCCAATACATGATTGACCTTATTCCACCAATAAAAGTCCCTGCCCTTGTTCTAAATTGAGAAAAAAATCTTGATACAGGATTCGAACTACAAGAACCATACACACAAAAGAAATAAATTGTGAATTTATGTCAAATACTTTAAACAAACTCATTGAAATCTTCAAAACAAACTGAAATGCCGCATTTCCTAATTTTTTTAACAAAGAAAATTATGAGATTGCAGTTGGCATTGGCTTAAATGAAAGTCTTCAAGCTTGGTACATGCAACAAACTAAATCTAGGAATCAAGATAAGGATATACAAAATAATATACTGATAGGATAATAGAGTCTAGAAGTACCTCCAAAAGCAGCAGTGGCACCTGAAACTGCAAGCAGTGGAGGAAGCTGCCAACAAATGTAGTACATTGCATAAAGTTAGGTTAAGAAGAAGTCTACGAATCTAAACAAGCAATAGCTCTTGCGGGTCTGAAAACCCTAGAAATAAAAATTGGAAGGGCAGTAAATACTCCAACTATAAAAGGAAGCCACTTTGGTCCCTTGAGGCGATTTTGAAGTAATGGGATCCCTGAAATATAACAAGATTAAAAATTGCACAAACAAGAAGGTATAAATTTACCAACAAAAATGATTGGAATAAAACCTGTATTGAAACCATGAATTGCACTGAGCAATCCACCAATACCCGAGCCAGCCTATTTAAAAAACCAAAAATCAAAAATCAGTTAAAATTAAAACTTGCAACAGCAACATAAACAGTTTGCTACCTAGGCATAGTATTTTACTAGCAGAACCATTGATAATGACCAGCCATTTACTGAATAAAATGAAATAATTTTATTAACAAACACAATTTGAGTTGTTACAAGTTGCAAAATCAATCAGATATGAACTACGATTACGTTGGATAAAAACAACTGGGTTCTCATAAATTGCACTAAAACTGCCATAAGCTGATCAATGACTAAGTCCCCAGATTCCCAAACTCAAGAATTAATCAAAATTGCTTATTTGCTATCACTCATATTTAGAGGGTTTATCTTTCTTCTTATAAAATCAATTTCAAAAAATAGAACAATACAAAATCAAACAGAAGAAAGAGGTAATAACTAGGACAGAAAAAGGGAGAGAGGAGTGACCACAGCAGTAGCGTCATGTAGAACAGAAGTAATAGTCCATTCTCCTTTTCCCTAAACAGAACAAATACAAACGCAAACTCAAAATCAATACATGTGAGTGTGTATCTAAAGAAAGAATTAAAAAGAAATTGAATAGTTTACAGAATTAGGGTCGACGAGAGCGAGACAACGAGGACAACGAGGAGTGCCGAGACCAGGGTTGATGGTAGGATCGTGGTATAAATGTCCACTACGCAGTTTCTCTTCGTATACCTCTCTTGTGCCCATATCTACCGGCGACCGTACGATCCACACTTTCGCTTGATTGCTTCTATCTGTCCAACAATTTATTTCACTGTGTACAAATAACCATATTCTTGTTATTTAATTAATTTTTTTTCAGATAAGTCCATTAAATTTTTAAAATTTAAGCTACCGGATGCTATTTGAAATACCGCGGGTACTAGTCGAAATCGTCCAGATTGGTACCGATGGTTAGAACCAAACAACAAGATTTCGTACTCGGAGAGTAAGGTACAAAAACAAAACCTTGGTCGCAATAAAGAACATATCAGCTGTTACATCCGAAAAGAGGAAAAAACCCAAGAAAGAAAAGGGAAAATATCGAGGAGTTACTTGAACTTGATTTTTCAAAAATGATTTATTATGCAAATAAAAAGTAAAAATGAGAATAATAAAGAATTAGATACTATTAGTAAGAGAATAAGAAAAAAAACAACTTTCAGTGAAGAGAAAACTCATCGGCGACTAGTTTTTGTTGCGAAATTCAGAGGTAATACACTTGAAAATCGGTAAATTCTCACTATTACACTTAAGTTTAGAAGTACGAATTCAACGACGGATGAATTAATTTTCCCAAAAAAACTTTAAACGTCAAAGTTCGGCGAAGTACTTAGTGCACAATATGTGGTTTCTCTGCTGAAGAAATTGTTCACTGAATCCACCAGTGAACTACTTAGTGCACAAGTTTTCCGCTTTGCGATAGGAAAGGATATCAAGTTTTTTCTTTATATTTTTACAAGGAGACTGTTTTATTAACCTGAACTTGTAACTTTGCAGCCACAAAGAAGTTATCTTATTAGTTAATTAATTATTCAACAAAGAAAGGAAATCCCAAAACATAAGGCAATAAATTTCTGGAAATAAATGTAATAGCATGTTCATAGAGAACTACATTCACACATCTTCTTAAATACTAAGAGTTGGAAGCATAAAGAGCAAATTCAACCGAACCCCCAGGAAAAATCCGGAGGCAAAGATTAAACAAGAATTGAAAATCAAGCACAAGATAAAATAAAAATTTTGGAT
This sequence comes from Erythroxylum pedicellare, assembly GCA_027563575.1. Lineage (NCBI taxonomy): Eukaryota > Viridiplantae > Streptophyta > Magnoliopsida > Malpighiales > Erythroxylaceae > Erythroxylum > Erythroxylum pedicellare. The sequence goes on from JAOQMP010000007.1 coordinate 28,043,571, forward strand.
AAACTAGAATTTTCAGACATTAACAAAAAAGATGAAACAAGAAACGTTTTCACAAGTTGATTTGATTCGAACTTTTAATCCATCCTCACCAACACTAACAGGTTGTCAACAAACATAATTCACTATATATGATAAACAACTAGTAGACAAATATACTCGAGAAAGATTATAGACGTAGAAAAGAAAAAGAAACGATCGAAGGACAAATGGCTAATCTGTTTATGACCCAGATTTAAAACAAGCATGGAAATCCACAAATACTTGAAACGCAGCAACTATAAAATCCAAACCTGAAGATAAGAGAATGAGATAGCAAGGGTGGCGGCTCAAACCAAAGACCAGTTGCACTAGTCGGTAGTGTAGACACCTAAGCAAGAAGGGTATCGAAAAGGGCATATAATTATACCATCTTGTCCATCACCCTGAATTAGCCTTTTCTCTCTCTGATATGGACTGCCGATGTACAGCCCATTTCGGCCGGCTTTTTAGGTCCAGTTCTTCAGGTCAACTGCGGCTTGTTGATAAGCCTTGTTAAACCGTACGATCCACACTTTCGCTTGATTGCTTCTCTCTGTCCAACGATTTATTTCAATGCGTACAAATAACCATAGTCTTGTTATTTAATTAATTTTCAGATAAGTCCCTTAAAGTATTAAAATTTAAGCTACCGGCTGCTATTTGAAATACCGGGTTACCAGTCGAAATTGTCGAGGCCGGTACCGATAGTCGGTACCACACAACACGATTTCGTACTCGTCCGATAAGGTACAATAACAAAACCTTGGTCGCAATAAAGAACATATCAGCTGTCAGATGCGAAAATAGGAAAAAACCCAAGAAAGAAAAGGGAAAATATTGAGGAGTTACTTGAACTTGATTTTTCAAAAATGATTTATTATGCAAATAAAAAGTAAAAATGAGAACAATAAAGAATTAGATATTATTAGCAAGAGAACAAGAAAAGAAACAACTTTCAGTGAAGAGAAAACTCTTCGGCGACTAGTTTTTGTTGTGAAATTCAGAGGTAATACACTTGAAAATGGGTAAATTCTCGCTATTACACTTAAGTTTAGAAGTACGAATTCAAAGACGGATGAATTAATTTTCCTAAAAAAACTTTATACGTCGAATTTTGGCGAAGTACCGTAATGTTTCAAGCGATACGAGCTGAAACTCGGTCAAAAAACTAGAAACATCAAGAGAAAGAGCTAAACATCAAAGAACGGTTATCAAGCTCTTGAATCATTCGCTAAACAAGCAACAGAACCAGACTGAAACAAGAGAAAGAGCTAAAAATTGAGGAATCGAGAACAAGAAGAGAGAATCAGAGAGCGAAAGCGTACCTCGGGTTTGTTGATCGCAAGGACACAAGCACTCCAAAGAGAGCAGTGAGCGAAAGCCGTGATGGGCTTACGGCGGGCAGTGAGTGGTGACAAAGTTTGAAGAAGGGCAAGCCGTGAGAGGAGAGTGCTTTCGAGGGTGAGATAAGGGGTTGAGAGGGAACTGAGAATGATAAATTCTACATTTAATAAGAAATAAATATTTGACAATGGTAATGGATAGCACAAGGCTATTTTGGTGATTCGGACCCGAAAAAAGAAAAGCCCTAAATCTGTTGCAGGATGGAGGCAAGAGACAGGCAACGGCCTGTACACTTAATGCCATGTGGATTCCCAACCGATAACATACCCAAACAACCCTTCACCGCTGACGTGTACCCGTAACCGCAGCCTCCCTATAAATACCCTGCACCCTCCTTTTCTTCTTCTACTCTCTTCTTCGTCCTCATCCAGTTTCTCTCTCTCTATTTATATGTCCATAATCTTTTTATCGTTAACCCGACCCGGAGCTTCGAGTCTTTTGACCTAGGGTTTTGCTCGTCGTGTCGGTTCGGATCTCCAGAGTCCGATTGGAGATCCGATAGCTGCTGCCCCTGTCTTGGCTCGAGATCCGGGCCAAGCACAGAAGTTTTCGAATTCAATCCTTTCCGTATAGGTTTCCTTTCCTCTATCTGGCTCTCCTCTCAGGTTTCATCATATTTATGGATTTTTCTTTTCTCTTATTCTCGAATGTATTGGCGAGATGCTTGGTTGCGCTGATAGGAGGAAAATGAGAGGAAGATAAATTTTTTGAATGTGGTTCATCTTTTAACTTTTTATGATTTTAGAAAAATTAGGAACTGTTTAATGACTAGTTGTTAACTATTTATAGCTTTTTAATTAAACCTGTGTTTTTTTTTAACTTCAAGTGATTTGTTTGATTGGTCTGCTCTGAAGCGTTCTGGTTTTTGCTGAGGAACTACATGTTGAGAGCAGAACTGAAGCTTGTGACGTCTTTATAATGACTAATTAACTCATTAGAATCCTCTTTTGTGATTTAGATTCAGGCAGTAACCTTGGCAAAGTGTAAATGGCGTCGAGTGAGGGATTTCTGACGGATGAACAGAGGGAAATGTTGAAAATAGCAAGCCTGAATGTCGAGAACTTGTCGTCTTCTCCAAAGATTTTGTCATCATCCCCTAAATCCCCATCGGCATTGCTTTCTGAACATCACATAAAAGTTCCTGCTTCTGGAAGGGCACCTAATGCAGGGATTGCAGTCAGGCATGTGCGAAGGTCACACTCTGGGAAGTGTGTACGTGTGAAAAAGGGTGAGTCTGTGTGGCTGTATGCCTACCATGATTTTGTAGAGGTTGTTGTTGATGGTTCGGACTTACTCGAGTTCTTATGATACTATAGCTAGTCTGTTTCTTGCTATTATTAGCATATTTTAGTTAACGGTATCCCTTCCATCATAATACTGTGGTGTGGTAGATAAGCTCTTGTTGATTTTGGTTTTGTTTGATTGGTTCCCGTTTGATGTTTTAGAGCTGGTAATGAGTTTTGGCTTCCGTACTTGTGTTTGAACCGAGTGCAGTAATGACTTGCAAAGTTCCTTTCCTCCTTTGTATGTTACATCTTTTGTTATAGTTGCCTTAATAGGTATCAATTGCTGCATGGCACTATTAAAAGCAATCATTCAAAAATTCCCATCCTCTGCAGATTCAATGTGTTACATGTCTGGCTAGTTACGTATACTTTTCTTTGTCCCTTGTGGATAGTTCATTGCCAATTGCCCATGTTTTCCTTTTCTTTTGTGCACTTTGCATCATATATACAAGGTTTTTGATAATGCATGTGAAAAATGATATCCATTTTCTTTATGTTAATTAATTTTCATACTAATTGATGTTTAGATGGCGGTGGGGGTAAGGGCACGTGGGGGAAACTACTGGACACTGATGGTGATTCACAAATTGACCGGAATGATCCTAATTACGACAGTGGAGAGGTAATTGCATCTTTTTACTGTTTTCATCTTGGGTCTTGTCGGGTAGTCTACGACAATTATGCTTGTACATCTAGGCTACCTGTTGATTTTGTCTATCGTAGTCTGCTTGATTTTACAAATGGTTCTTGATCTTGCTTCCGTTAGTTTCTTCTTGAATTTTTTTTTTAACTTGCTCAGGAACCGTATCAGCTTGTTGGGGCAACCATCTCAGATCCACTTGATGAGTACAAAAAGGCTGTTGTTTCCATAATAGAGGAGTACTTTAGTACTGGTGATGTAGAAGTTGCAGCGTCTGACCTTAGAGAACTTGGTTCTAATGTATATCATCCTTACTTTATTAAGCGGCTTGTTTCCATGGCTATGGACAGGCATGATAAGGAGAAAGAAATGGCTTCAGTTTTATTATCTGCTCTTTATGCAGATGTTATAAACCCATCCCAGATACGAGATGGGTTTGTCATGCTTCTGGAATCTGCAGATGACCTAGCAGTAGACATACTTGATGCAGTTGACATACTCGCTCTATTTATAGCTCGTGCTGTGGTTGATGAGATCCTACCTCCAGCTTTCCTCACTAGAGCAAAGAAGACTATTCCTCAATCATCTAAAGGGTTTGAGGTCCTTCAAACTGCTGAGAAGAGCTATCTTTCGGCCCCGCATCATGCAGAACTTGTGGAGAGGAAATGGGGTGGTAGCACTCGCACCACTGTTGAGGAAGTAAAGAAAAAAATTGCAGATTTACTGAGGGAGTATGTAGAGAATGGTGATACTTTTGAGGCATGCAGTTGTATAAGGGAATTAGGGGTTTCATTCTTTCATCATGAGGTTGTCAAGAGAGCTCTGGTTCTTGCCATGGAGATTCAAGCTGCCGAATCTCTAGTGCTGAAGCTGCTGAAGGAAGCTTCTGAGGAAGGTCTGATCAGCTCCAGTCAAATGGTTAAGGGTTTTTCTCGGCTAGCTGAGAGCCTGGATGATCTTGCTCTTGACATTCCATCTGCAAAAGCCTTGTTCCAATCAATCATACCCAGGGCAGTCTCTCAAGGGTGGCTTGATCAGTCGTTCTTGAAATCCTCTGGAGAGAATGGACATATGCTAATTGAAGATGAAAAGTTGAGGAGGTATAAGGAGGAGGTAGTCACTATAATTCACGAGTATTTTCACTCCGATGATATTCCAGAACTGATTCGGAGCCTTGAAGATCTTGGCATGCCCGAGTTTAACCCAGTTTTCCTGAAAAAGCTCATTACCTTGGCAATGGACAGGAAGAACAGGGAGAAAGAAATGGCATCTGTTCTGCTATCTGCTCTTCACATTGAGATTTTCTCCACTGAAGATATAGTTAATGGCTTTGTCATGCTTCTAGAATCTGCAGAAGATACAGCACTGGACATTTTGGATGCTTCCGATGAGCTTTCTCTGTTTCTAGCTAGGGCTGTGATTGATGATGTCTTGGCTCCTCTAAATCTAGAGGAGATAGGCTGCAGGCTTCCATCAAATTGCAGTGGGAGTGAAACTGTAAATGTAGCTAGATCTCTCATTGCTGCCCGTCATGCTGGTGAAAGGATCTTGAGGTGTTGGGGAGGTGGTACTGGATGGGCTGTAGAGGATGCCAAGGACAAGATATTGAAGCTTTTAGAAGAGTATGAAAGTGGTGGTGTTGTCAGTGAAGCTTGCCAATGCATTCGAGATCTTGGAATGCCCTTTTTCTACCATGAGGTGGTGAAGAAGGCACTGGTTATGGCTATGGAGAAGAAGAATGACAGGATGCTGGATCTCCTCCAGGAATGTTTCAATGAAGGTCTGATCACTATCAATCAGATGACAAGAGGTTTCACCCGAATTAGAGATGGCCTTGACGATCTCGCTCTTGACATTCCGAATGCAAAGGAGAAATTTGGCTTCTACGTAGAATATGCCCAGAAAAAGGGTTGGCTTCTGCCAACATTTGGGTCCACTGCAACAGGTGCGTCCCCTGCCCTAGTCTCAGCTGCTTGAGAAAACACCTTGTATTTCCGTTTCTCACATGTATGTTGTTACCCAGTATAATTCCTCTTTATGTATTTGCTTACTGGTCTTCTCATCCAAGGCGGATAGATAGATAATGGGATGTTTGCATTCCTTCTCATGTTTTTCTCTTTTCTGGACGTCGTGCGGAGACCATTATGATCCTAGCCAATGTATAAAGTTGGTTTTTTGTTCTATTGAAATAGTTTTAGGCAACAAGCAAGTCTTGTGATCCTGTGAAGTAATGATGCACAAATTAAATTATGGTTTTAGGATGATTAACTTTTACTCTTTGGCTTCCCCCTTTTTTTTTTTTGGTTTTTCCTCAGAGCTTTTATCTTAATTCTTTGGATATGATAATGATCCCCGATAAACTTGGGATAAGAGATGAATGTATATATAAGTTGTGTACTATATCTTCATTCAAAGTCTTAACTATGAAATCCGGAATATAGCAACTCTTTAATACGTTGCTTTTATGGTTATGTGTAAAACCCGGAACTTGAACTCGGTACACCATCATTTAAAATGAATGGCACTCGACCCTATTTTTAAAATTGTTTGGTGATTTTGAGGTTGGCTTGGATAAAAGAAACCACACATTTGGAGTTTCACTAAATGATCGCACATGATATGTGCACCGAAACTATTTCTTTCACTCTGATTATTAAGCAATTTTAGTTTTGTCAGCGATAAGTAAGACATGCGAATGCCGACACAGTTGTGGTGTCTCTTTCATTATTGGGACGTAAGACATGCGAATGCCAACACAATTGTGGTGTCTCTTTCGCTATTGGGAACATGTGATTACGTCCATCTCTTGTTTGGTTTTGGTCACCAAGCCAAGAATGGGAATAACAATCATAGGTAAACAATTATAGCATTGCCCCACCTCCAACTGTTCCTATCAATTGATTGCATTAAGAAGTTTTAATAATTAATTGAACTAAATTCATTATTTTATTTTCAAATAGCTGAATAATTAAATGATTTAGTATAAAATAACAATTAAATTATTAACAAAGGCAACACAAATAGACATTTTTATTAATATCAAATAAAAGGTAAAAATTCATAAGTTAAGAGCATGTTTATTTTCATTTTAGTTTTATATTTTTATTTTCAAATTTAATAAATTTTTTTGTTTATTTTAGTTTTTCATTTATGTTCTTAATTTTGGTTTTTTTAGTTTTTAAAAATCACGAAAATCATAAAAGTAGTTTTATTTAGTATATTAATGTTTAATAAAATAT
>JAOQMP010000007.1:28066127-28080751 GCA_027563575.1 Erythroxylum pedicellare
ACATTCTATTTTTGGTGTTGTGATTAATTGAAGTTAACTGAAGTAATAGCAGAAAAATGTGAGGTAAAACCGCATGAATATAGGTTCTGCAAGCATAAAAACAAAATTACAATAGAGAGAGAAAGTAAAAGAATGGTGATGTCCGTATGAACCTTGTTTGGATGTTTTAATTGATCTTATATTTTAAGTTGTTTTAGAGTAAGTTGAATTGAAATGGGAGTTGAAATGAAAAGGTAAATATGAGAGTATAAATTAGAGACGATTGGTTAAGTGGAAGAGAGGAAGAAGAAGGACGAAAATCTGCAATTTCTAGAATTTGAGTGCATGGTCGTGCACTATGTTTTCGTGGCCAATAGTGCTTCTTAAACTAAATAGTTTGGATTCGTTTGACTATAAATTTTTCTGTCGACCTCCAAATGACTTGAAAATTGAACCAATACATTCCTAAGACATTTTTTCCCTATCCATAAAAATTTAGAGCCATCTGAATTAATTTGAAAAGATTTATTGGATGAAATTAAGGAAGTTTGTTGGAATATTACGAATTGGAATATTTTCATTAAACATGCTTGGTATTTTGATTATATCTTGATCTGTAGATTTCCAAATGAGTTGATTCTTGATTCAGATTAAATTAAGAAATATGGATACAACTTTCTTGAAGAATTTTACTTTTAATTCTATCTCTAAAAATTTCAAAATTTGGCATGAAATTGAATCTTAGCTTAGGCTATAGTACTACCCATGACAGAAATTATATCCTATTGTTATTGAATAAACTGTACTAATGTAGGCCCGAATCAGACAAAGGTGACTTCACAAAAGTTGTAGCTTATTCTCTTAGATTTCAATTGATATAAACTTTGTAAATTTTGGATATTGTAATTAAGAGATATGAGTTGTACAACTTAAATGTATAATCATGCCCTAGCCAAAATTTCAAATGTACTTAGTCTGTAGTATTTTGAGCATAACTCATAGAATAATGAACCATATTGTATAATCTTGGTGTCATTAGAAACTGGAATAGAGGAACAATTGTCTAGAAGAAAGTATTATAGAAATACACCATTTTCCTTGTCATAATGATTATGTAAAGTAGACTTGAAAGTTTGTGTTGATAAGAAAACTGAAATTTTAATGAGTGTATGAATTTTGACACATTTGGAGTACAATTGATCTTTGCATCAGTTTATTACAAAAGTATACCGGGCATATGTGATTGAACATGCATGTTACATGATACATTTATACAAATTCATATTCAGTTACATGAACAATATGGCAATATGAAATTATATTTGACTGCGTATAGAAGAGCAAGTAGAGCGACTGCTTCCAGATATTGCTGGAATTTTAAGGTAATAAGCAAAAAGGGAGCAATTGTGGGTAACCTAAGATGGTCTCACCTTGAATTGTTTTGTTTATTACTGAATTGAATTTGATATTGATGAATGTGTACTAAATTCTGGACATGAAATGTCCGAGGAGTTTTGACCCATGATTAAAACATTGGAAGTGCTACTTAAATGTGAATGAGTTCTCAACTTGAATGTTCATGTCGGACCTAGTCCGATGATTATTGTAAACAAGAACATGAATGCAAATTTAATTGATCAAATGTGATGACTGAAATTATGGCATGCATTTCATTTCAATGCATGTAATATAAAGGCAGTTGTGACTAATGTCGCCAGTGAAAAAGAGCTTAAAGCTCAGACATTCGTGATTAGAGCCTAAGGCTTAATGTGTACAAAGAGCCCTATATCCCTAACTGATGAGGGACAGTATGAAAGAGCTCGATATCTATAACAGATACGGGGCAGTGAAAAAGGCACATAGTCACAACAATGAAATAAATGAAATCGAGTCTCATAACATTGCATACGCATATGATCTAAATAAATTGAATGACTGCAATGTTTTGAGAACTTCGTGTATAAAATATGTGATAATTTGTCAATACATACGTACTGCAAAATTGTACTGAAATGATGAAATGTTTAAATTTTGTTTTCGAAGTATGAAAAATGTGATCAGGTGATATGTGATATTACTTGATAAAAATCAAGTTGATGTGAATTACACGATAACATGATTTGTTGTTTGTTGTATGATAAGAGTGAATCATCGAAGATGGCTACTCTATTGAGTTCATAAAACTCATCAAAATTACAACGTTGACAACTTTAGTCTCGAAAGAAAGACGACCTAGCTTCTAAGACTGCGTAGAAGCGATTTTGTATAACTTGTAGAGATCCGATATGGCTCAAACTCGGTTAGCTGGGATTGAAAGAATAGTTTTTGTTATCTTTTGTGATTCCTCATTTATGTAGCATATTGTGTAAACTGAGCTATTAATGCTCATAGGATGATTTTATGCAAACATGGATATTGAACATAATGCTACAATGTAACTTATAGTTTATGATATAAAATGAGGAAATTTTGGCTTTTAGAAAAATGTGTAATTTATGACTTAACTTACGATGCCATGTTATAAAGTGAAGGTGAAATAGTTAATACATCATTTCTGTCAGGCATGTGCACGTGTATCTGAAGGGCGCATGTGCATATGTCAGATGAGAGTGGGGTGTTACACTCTGTCTTTTGTTCTTTTGTCTTTGTGTTCTTTTTCTATCTTTTGCTCCAAGAATTCCTCTTCTATCTTCATCATACCTCTTCGTTGTTTTCCTCTTTTGTGTTCGTGTTTTGGTTACATGCTTTTGTCTTTATGTTGCTTCTCTTTTATCTTTGTATTTGTGAAGGATTTTTGGGTGTACGATAATGAAACCGTAATCCAAGAGGTTAAGAGTCTCAATGCCATCAGAAATTGGAGAATCTTGAGGACTAGTTAAAGTTTTTTTCGTGCAAGTGAGCTTTTTCTTTGTCTTTATCTTCTTCATTCAATTTAGCTTTTCTAAGACATGTTATATTCGGTTTTGATGGTTATTGAGAGATTTGATAAAATGATTACAATAATACTTAGAAGGAATTTGAATTATTGTGATCAGACATATTTAGGTATTGAATTACTGGTTGAATATATCAAATGGAGGTTTTTATGCTGTGTTATGACTTTAGAGTTCTTAGTTATTTGCAAATTTTGGTTATCATGTGATTGTTCCCTAGAAACTAGGGTTTCTCTCTATCTGCAGATAGTGAATTACAATTCAAAAGCTTTTTGTGCTTGGTCATGGAAATTAGTATCTTAATCACTCAAATGGATACGTAGAGAATATATTTATTGTCGAAAGAATGTCCAAATTTGTCCTCTTTAACCAACATCCAAATAGGTAGAGGAGTCGTAAACCATTTACATCTTTCAAGTTGTTTTATCTTTTCAAGTCATTAAGAATTTTCATTGAAGGCTTAAGTCTTGTCTTGGAGACTTTCTTTTTACTTGATGTGCTAATCTTGTAGAAAAAAATGAGCATTTTATCCACTTAAATTGATCTTGTTTCTAATTGATTTAGTCATCAAAAAATAAATCTCCATAGGTTTTCTTCTACACACATTTGTTAGTTTAGTGTTGAAGCTTATTAATGGTAAACTATGAAGGTAAGCATAAAAACTTTGGAGAAAATGTTGCTTTTTTTTTTCTACCTTACTCTTTTATGTGCGCCATTATTTTAGGAAGATTGCTTATCCTAGGAAGTTTGCAAAGCATCTCAATTGGTTACTTAAGTGCTTAATTGATACATTTAAGTGCAAACTATGTTTTGTATTTATTTTTAGTCATTTGCTCTAATGTAGGAAATGATTTTGATAATTTCGTATTTGATGATTTTGAAATCAATCGGTTTCAAGTGAAATTACTTAAAGAAGAAGAATGTGTAAGTAATTTATGAACTTCATAATCTTCTTTGGTAGTTTAGTACCTAAGATTTGGAAAGATAGGAAGATCAGTTTAGCCAATTTCATGTATTTCATTTCAAGTACTAGGTAAAAGTCACAACACTTAGGCATTCATCAATATGCTTTAATTTTTATCAGCTCCTCCTCATCACTCTAAGTATTTGATTTTAAGACTTAAGTTAAACAATAAAGTCTTAGGCATTCCACCACATATTTCATTTTATTACTTCAACATTCTTTCTAAAATCACTCATAATTGCTTTAATCAAAATCAAATCCTTGCTGTATCAATACTCACAACATTTTTAGTTAATTTTAAGCACTCTTTTTGGATGATTACAAGTTCATGGACATGGATAATACGATGTAGTCGTTTGGTTTATACTTTAATATCTTTATAGTATGAGAAATTATTTTTCAATATGTCAGATATATTCTAATTTGTCAAGTGATTTCTTTATTAATTGTTTTGTCTGTAAGAATTGCTTAAGTTAATGATATTTATATAATTCTACTTTATATATTCGACATTTTGAATTAATAATATTTTTCTACAAATTAATTTTTATAATAATAAACAAATAGTTTACAATAAAAAATGTCGGTATATTATATACAAGACATTTTATTCATGATAATTAAAAATGTAACAAATAATACGTCATGACATTATTAAAAATTTTACAAATAACATTTTGCTATATTTTAAAAAATATAGTAAATAATATTTGGCTACATTATAAAAATTGTAGCTAATAGCATTAGCTACAAAGAGAGAAACGTAGCAAAAAATTATTATTTACATTTTATTTTTGTTGTCAATCATTTGGCTCCAAATTTTTTCCGTCAATATTCGATTTTTAGCTATTTTTTGTAATGCATTTCGTAACTAATATTTTTTCTCTACGATTTTTGAAAACGTCGCTTGTAATTTCTAGCTTCTTCGTAGGTGACACTTTATGCAACGAAACAAAAACGTCACAAAGCCGATTGTCTACTTTGTTGCTGTGTTACTTGAAAATGGACTCATCAACTCCCCATTATAATGCAAAACTATGATATAATCTAGTTCTTCTTGTTACTTGTGGATTGCAAACACATATAGAGAGAGGTCTTGCGGTTACTAGAGAACTTTTTGTTACCAACATCGACGGAGATTAGCTGCATAGGATACAAAACTTGAATTCTATTTCAAGGTTCAGTAACTTTGAAGTTATCAGAGTACAGATGAACTTGATCGTAACCGAGATCATGGTCCAAACAAAATCATTGGAAAGTAACAGAGGCTTGCAACTTTGGTGGGGAGAAGTTTATAAACTAGCTTACGTATTGCTTCTCAAGAAGGCTTGCACAAAATGCCAAGTCAAAGCGCTCTTCTGGAGGATCTCCAATGAAATCAAAAACTGCATCTGCGTTTAGGAAATCCTCTTCAGCTGTGTAACTGTAACCGAATAATCCCGTGCGTAACTTGGTCACCAATGTATAGTGAAGAACCAAAAACAACTTTGAAATCAAAATTATAAGATATAAATTGAGTTAAATAAAAGTTAGACCAGAAGAGGAAACATAAAAATATGATTTCGACAGTGGCCCAAGTAATTTCCAGCCCTCAAAAATGACACATTGAGCATTATAAAACAAGGATTCTAACAAGAAAGCTCATTCTTAGCTCGTGAGACATTCCACGGGTCTGAGATTATGTCTTACCTGATAACTTACTTCACAAATAAAGCTCTTTGGAACCGGATTTGCTTCTTATTTGAAAGTTCAGAAAAGTATTTCTAAGCTTTTCAGGTGGGGGTAATGTCTCCAAGGAAATTAAGGGCAGGGGGTCAAACAATCTGCTGGTAAGAGTAACTTACCCGCTCTTTGTTACGATACACTTCATTCCAGCTGCTTTGGCAGCTGCAAGACCAATAGCACTATCCTCTATCACCACACAACTGCAGAGATGAGAAACATTTGACTTTAATGTTGAAAAGGGCAACTATTTACTTGTACAGTAAATGCAAAGTATAGAGAAAGCTAAGAACGTAGCATTTGAGTTGTTATCAAACTGAAGCACACAAAATCACGAAAAACACGCATCAATAACTCCATTCTGCATCGTATCTTATCTATGTTAAGCACATAATGCTAGCAGAAAGTTATTATTACAATTTACAAAGTACAACGGTGTATAGCACATGATGAGTACCTTGAAGGATCCACACCTAGTGTGCTGGCTGCTAATGTGTAGATGGCCTGTTTAAAACAAATAACAGGCTGTTATATATGAAAATGAATAACGAGGAAGAGTAACAGACAATTTCTTTCAGCTTTTTGCCACTAACGAAGAACAGTTTCTTCTTTTAGCAGCTGGACTTGTCGGATTTTAAGAGTGATGGCATACCAATTTCAATTTTTCAATTGGAAATAATTGACGATAATCTATGTACAAGTGGCAAGTAGTGTGTAAGAACAAAGAACTGGAGGGCAGGTATTTTGCATATTTTCAGATATCTCAATAGAAAACCAAGAGGTGATGCAGACTATACCGGGTCAGGCTTTTTCCGAGGCACCACATCTCCTGCAAAGATCTTGATCTTTTCTGCTCGTTCAGGTCCTAGCAAAAATGAAACTATGGCAGACACCTGAAATCAATTGATATAGTTTGGCTACCACAATGAGAAGTGAATCAAAGAATCTGAACTGTAATCTCCAATGTTGTCAGTGAACAAAGCCATAAACACAAGATTGTGGAAACTTGGTTATATGTCACGAAATTTGAACATTTTAAAAAGGCTAATGCAAGAACAATATGCTTGGATCAAATTCGGTGATCAGTCTTTTGATTAATGTTTGTCAATAGAAAATTTAATAACCAACAGAAAACGTGCAAATTTGATAACCATCTGTTAGTATTGATCGCAAAACTGAAGAAATTGTACTGGATATAATAGTCGTGGAACCTGGTTATGCCTACCGCCTTCTCATTGGACGTGCTGCAGACAGCAACTGGGATACCTTTTTCCAATGCTTGATCAATAAGCCTGTGCAAATTGGCAAGCCATATTACTCTTTTTACCTCATTTATATTTGCAGAACATGCAATTGCTAAAAGGAAACCAAAACAATGTCTCTCCATATTATTACTCATTGACTTAGGAGGGGAAACATAATGAGCTCAGGATTGCCAGTGGGAAACTAAAATGAGATATTATCTGCAATTTGAAATCTGCTTCACTATGAAGTCCACAAATCAAGTTTATACCGCGAACAATACAAAGCTAGGTAACAGGTATCACTAGCAAGGGACTGTTATTACTTGATTAACTGATTAGTCAGGACGAAAATTTTAATGAGTGATCAACCAGTGTATTGGCTGAAGAGATGCAACCAAAGGAAGCTTGAATAATTAACCACAAGAATGAATGACAAGGAGTTCAAAATATGAACATATGATGCAAAAGACAAACTTGGCAACTCCAGGCCGAAGAGGTAGCAATTTCTTCTCTATAAGGGCCATAAACAACTCAGTCTTTCTTTTATGAAGTGAAACAATGAATTCCTTTCTTTCTTCTTCACCCTTTGGAGCCTTTTCAGGCCAACTGGTACGGTTAAAGTAGGCCGTCATCCTGCAAATAACAGAAATAACCCAATTCAAATATTACACCTTTTTATGTTACCTAGTGCTACAAAGCACACATTCACCTACTATAGTTGCAGAAAATTCGTTAGACTTGTTGGAAAAATAATAGTCTGACGAATACTTAAGTACAATTGCGATAGAATTTTATACTTACCTCTTGCTATGAGACATTATATGACTATTTATCAAATTCAAGTCATTTGATGTTAGAATACAATGAAGGAAATACCTTCAATAAACACAATATAATTTGCAGAACATTAAAAATTGACCAGTTTGTCTTTACTTCATGGTAATTCTCTTTAGCTGACTCCAAATGACTCAAAGTTAGATTCATTTGAATCTAGAAACATATAACTGTAAAACAACTCTTAAATCACCTAATTCAATTAAACTTTGACTATTCAACTATTCCATCAAATTTGCTGAAGAGTTCCAAAAGTCAAATTTATTTCCATGATTGATCACTGATACAATATGAAACAGCTAAACAGTGACTGATCAGAAAGATTTACCTTTCTTTCCCACCTCCAATTTTGAGCAAGTCGCCATACAAATCCACATCCCAAGTAACGCCTAATTCTTTCTGTTCAATCAATCAAATATGATATCAACACAGGAATCATAAACCGAATCATTAAGTTATTTTCACAAATTAGGGTATGGATGTATTAGGACTAAATCAAAACCTGCCTCAACTATACAAATATTCAACAAGTTTATTCAATAGCAGCACTTTAACGAAGTAGCTACAAGATCCATAACAAACAAACATTACCACTACCACCAGACAGCAAAAAGTAATCAAAGGCAACGAGCATTGCACACTACGTACTTCGTTAAAAGTATCATTGAAGGAGACCCTGTGCCCATCTTTCTCAGTATCAACAAGCACACCATCACAGTCGAACAATAGAGCAGCAGGTAGAAGAGAAGTCATGCAAATGACCCTGCTAGAAAAAACTCTGCTCTTGCTCATTGCCTTGGTAATCGCTGTACTTCCAGGAACACATATCTTGGCACCCAACAGTGAAGAACAATAATTGTTCCTTTCATGGCGTCTAGAAAAGGGACTCTTCGTTTCACAGAGCCGGGTTGTTGTTGAAGAAGAAGAAGAGGAAGAGGAAGAAGCAGAGAAAGGTGTAGCTAAGGAAAGAGAAATGGTCGTTGAAGCCATGGCTAGAAAGCTCTCCTCTTTCCTTTACAAAGCACAGATTTTTATGGTCATTTTAACGGTCTATCCAACATTTCCATTAGCGCCACAAGTGCTTCTTTTGTGCGTATTGCGTTATCGGATATCGAGTGCTCGATTGGGTTGGGTTTGTGTTAGGATTTTGGGTTTAGTTTTGGGTATAAAATTGTAAAAGCCCAAATGAAATCAAGTTCTCTGATTTTCAGTGGAAGAGCACAACAAAGGTACGAGGCATTGATTTCTTCTACGGAAGGACACTGAGCGAGTTCGGACTTCGGAGTTAGGGTGTATAACGATGAAGCGATTTTTCAAGCCAATAGAGAAGGATGGATCTGGGAAGAAGCCATCATTCTCATCCGGTGAAGTAGATGGTGAAAAGAAAGAGAAAGTTGTGTCTGAGTTGGAGGTGAACGGTGAGCCGAAGAAAGAACCTTTGAAGTTCGTCACTTGGAATGCTAATAGTTTGCTTCTTCGTGCCAAGAACAACTGGAATGAGTTCTCCAAGTTTGTTTCTGGGCTTGATCCTGATGTCATTGCATTGCAGGTGATTGATCTCTTTGTCTCTCATGGAGTTTATATGTTGCCTTTTATCTTATGAAGAACCTGGTATGGAGGAAAATTTTCCGTTTCATCGAGCTTTTGGCGATATAGTTTTGGTACCAATTGGGTCTTCAAAGATGCATTCTTTATTTTTGGTAATATCAAAGTTGCATTCTTGTGTGTGAACGGAATTGAACGCCGGTTATTTGATCATGAAGGCCTGTATTGGACCTAGAGCTAGCACCGATTGTATATTGGGATAGTAAGATGGTGCCTTTTGTGTCTTATGTTTGTTGTGCCGCTTTCTTCATTGTTTTCGTCCCATGTTATATTTGGGCCAGTGTGTGCTTTTTGCATGAGAATGGAGATTAATCCGTCATTATGTTTCTGTCAACAAGTAATCTGAATTTAGTGTATCCTGGTTAGTATGTAAGCAAGAAACTAGCTAACTGTGGCAGAAATGGTAGGAAGTAAGGATGCCTGCTGCTGGCTCGAAGGGTGCACCTAAAAACCCAGGAGAGATAAAAGATGACACAAGTTCTTCCCGTGAAGAAAAGCAGGTATAACTTATTCATATGATGACATTTGAATTTCATTGACAAAATATCATGTGAAAGTGTACCTAATTATGATTTCTGGCATGGTTTGCTCTTCCATTTTACCTTCGAAATATTGCATGCTTGACTGGATCTTGTTCTGACAGCAAAGGTTATTTTTGTAAGGAATGAGTCTTCTATACTTGATACCTTTTCTTACTGGCAAAGTTGGCCCCTTAAGGCATTTTATTTTGAAGAATAGTGTTATTGCTATAAAATTAAGGAAATATAAATGCTTATCTTATTGAAATTTGATTTGAATTTAGTTGGATCCTTCATCTTCTTAGGTATTTGAGTTGGTTCTAAGCTCAATATGATTCTTTCCCATCTAAACTTTCTATCTCTAGATGTTTTCAGCGTTAAGTTTTTTGCAATGACTGTTCCGACTGAGCTAAAAAGTCATGTTATTGACCTATTTTTCACTGTGACTAAATATTCTATTTCTCCATTTTTTACAAAGGGTTTGAAAGTTGTTCATCTCGTGTTATTTTGTTTATTGTTTGTATGTTATTTTGTTCTACTTTTCTTTTATTTCATAATAGACTTTATTGATTATCATTTTAATTGATGCTGGCTCTTCTTATATGTTTTGCAAATGAGTGATATTTCAACCTTATCTGCGGTAAACCTTATCATGTGTTAACTTGCGCAGGGCTCAACTAGCTTGCTACTTGATTGATAAAGATTTGTCTAAAGTATTTCTTCCTACTTCTATCCATAAACAGTAAAATTTTCTTCCTACATTTAAATTACTGTTATAGTTGCCATTATAAGAAACAGTCTAGAGATGAATTTGCTGATATTAACATAATTCTTCTTTAGAAAATGCATTCCATTGTTATTTGATCTGCTACCCGTGAAGAAGAATGCATATTTTAATACGTAAAAGCTCAAGTTTTTGTTTTTTGTTTTTTTTTTTGTGTTGGACCATGCAGATATTGATGCGCGCTCTTTCAACTCCACCATTTGCAAATTATCGAACTTGGTGGTCCCTTGCAGATTCCAAGTATGCAGGGACTGCACTGTTTGTGAAGAAGTGTTTTCAACCAATAAAGGTCACTTTTTCTCTCGATAAAACAGGTAGGTTGTCAATAATCCTTTCCTGTGTGATTGTAATTCAAGATGTTTCCCTCATATGGGTGCATTACTTGTTCCGCTGTTCACATCCCATCTTGACTACCATATTTACATTTTCTATCCTCTGACTCAAAATCTGCCCCATAAATTGGAACACATTTTGGGAATTAGCTATTCTAATATTGTCATCCCCTCTCCTGCTATGGAGATTGCAATTGTATTGAGATAACATAGGACTATGAAAAAAGAAAGAGATTTGCAGACAAAATAGTTCATTCAATTGCTGGATGACTTTGCTAACTGAGAGATTTGGCTGTATGGATGATTTGGTTGATTCCAAGTGGCTTGTGAGTCGCTTGATGCACTAGCAGCCTTTTTGTCTTCATCTGAGATCCTAATAGTGGATAAATTGACTTGTTTTCTTTGAAAAAAAACCTTAAGTTTTACCCAAATTAATTAAAGCTTAAATAGGCACGCATTAGAAATCAAGATATGGATGCTTTCCTTTTTGTATCTCCCTGATTTTATGTGTATGCCTGCATTTGGATATGTATAGCTTGGTTTCGTTTTCTCTGTTCTGCAGAGTTCTATTTGGTGGCAGCGGCTTATTCACGTCCTTTTATTGCTAGCTTCAAAACATGAACCAGATGGTCGTGTAATTTTAGCTGAATTTGAGACATTTCGATTGTTAAATACGTATGCACCAAACAATGGTTGGAAAGAGGAGGAAAATTCATTCCAAAGAAGAAGAAAGTGGGATAAAAGGATGCTCGAATTTGTTGTCCAGCCATCAGATAAGCCTCTTATTTGGTGCGGCGATCTAAATGTTAGGTCAGTATTCCTTTGGGTGAGAGGAGAGAATGTAATATCTATTCTTCCAAATCTAATGCTTGTTACATATTTGTTGAAGTTAAGAATCTGATTACTAATTGTTTGACCCAGTGTCCTCAGTAGCATATTGTTGTCTCATTCTTTGTACGTTAACATAATATAGTAGATTAAATTGGGGTCATGTTTCAAAACCCCTTAACTTTACAGTTTCTCTACTTGGGAAAAAAACTTTTGCACAATTAAATGTTCTTAGCAATTGTAGTATATATGACCTTCAAGATGCATCATTTTTTTAATATGCAGCCATGAAGAAATTGATGTAAGTCATCCAGAATTTTTCAGTGCAGCTAAGCTCAATGGTTATGTTCCTCCAAATAAAGAGGTAATTTTCATGTTTGGACGTGATTATGGCATTCTTTATATACACATGTTTCATGACATGGATGATTTGAGTGCCTTATATTATGGAAAAATTGTTAGCACATGAGAGAGTGAGCTGATCCAATTAGAATGGTTGTTTCCTGCTTGGTGTTTGAAATATTTTAATGAGACCTCCTTCCGTGATGGTACAGAGTCAAACTTTAATGTTTGGAAAGAGCTACAGAAGAATTGGGGGACCTAGGTAGTCTAAGAATTGATGTACTGAGTTCAGACTCTTCAGTTTTAGCAATGAAATGCTTGTTATGCTTTTGTGCGTGGTTATTACTTCTCCAATGTTTTCTATGATACATGTGTTGTGGGTTCAAATCTGTACCTTTTACCCAAATGATCACTGACAAAGGAGGCATTTGCTTGATGTTAACATTCAGGACTGTGGACAGCCAGGTTTCACGTTGGGTGAGAGGAAATGCTTTGGTGCTATACTAAGAGAGTGCGTGATTGTTTTATTAACTTTGTATCTCTGATTTCAGTTTCCATCCAGTCTTCTGAAAACGGTTTATTAAGCTTCCCCAAGACCGAAAGCAGTCATGACAGCTTTTACTGACAAACATTTTGTAAAATCATGTTTTAGGGGTAAGCTGATAGATGCATATAGGCATTTGCACACGGAGAAGGATATGGAACAAGGCTTCTCATGGTCTGGTCACCCCATTGGAAAGTAAGGAACTGGCAAATATGGCTCAGCTTATATAAAAAACGTTGGCGTAAATAGATCAAAAGGAACATGACCTTGGACATTTAGGATGATGAACTATATCCTTGACATGCCACCAGTTAACATCTTTAAGTAGCGACTTTGTCGTAGTCCATACTGATTTTGGTATATGTCTTGATGATTGGCTTGTGATTCAGGTATCGAGGGAAACGAATGCGTATCGACTATTTCATAGTTTCAGAGAAATTCAAGGAGCGGATCGTTGCATGCGAGATGCATGGCCGAGGGATTGAATTGGATGGTAATACTAACGTATACCATTCCCTGATACCAGTGGTTCTGTCTGTTAGTATTGCAAGTTCAGATTTTCTTTTTCTTTCATTAGAAATCTGTCGTTCCTTAGCTTTTAACCCACCCTGTTTTTCTCTGTTTGTCAACTTCCAGCAAAACTGCACAGGTTTTCTTACTAATATTGAATTGTAACAGGTTTCTATGGAAGTGACCATTGTCCTGTTTCCCTGGAACTCTCATCATCCTTTCCTGGTTCTAACCAAAGCTAATTCTGTGTCATAACTACTAATGAATGTCTAGTCTGTAAATGTATGATTCAGTTACACTCATTTTGTGAAGATTCCAGCTAGAACTTTATTATAGCTAATGAATGGAACTTTCTGACTTGAGATTCCTTATTTTGCTAATGGGAGAAACATAATTTGTATAGTCTTATTTGACCATGTTTGATATTTGTCAGGGTTGGCAAGTTGACTTGTCCCGAATCAATGGGCAAAGGCCTAAGTTTAACGGCTTTGGGCCCAGGTCAGGAGGGGAGGCCCGAAATCCAATTCGGCCACTTCATTTTGACCAAAGGCCCCATTTTAATCTTCTTACTTCAATATTTTATCTTTTTTTTTTGGCATTATGCAAATAAAAAGTTAATATTTGCTTTTACATTAGAAATTTTAAATTCTTAAAGGTAGATTGTTATGATAATTAACATTCATATGCAAGTTTATACTGATTATTAGTTTATACATATTAAATAGATATTTGGAAGTAGTCTCTTACTAGTTAGGGATGAGACTGCATATTATTAGACCTTCTCAGACTTCCCGTGTCAATAAGATTTTTAATGGATTGTCGATGTTATACATATTAAATAGATAAATGTAATAATAAATATGAATCCTACGTAGGCAGCACAATCTTATATAAGAAATACATAAATAAATACTACAATTTTAAGTAAGAATTAGGGTTAATCAAAAGGACTACAAAAATTATTCTTAGCAATATTAAAGTTTTTAAATATTTTGTTTTCAGTTTTAGGTTTGACATTTTGGTTCATGATTAATTTAAAATTAAAGGTTAGATTTCAAATTAGGTTGAAACTTAAACTAAAATTAAAATAATGATATTTTATTTAAAATTCATTTGAGTTTTGGATTAAAACAAGTTAGTCAAACTTAATTTGATGTTAACTTGATTAGTATAAATGATAATTGCTGTTATTATAATTTTGATTTAAGTGGTGATTAATTCGCATGAGAGAATGGTAATAGAAATAAGAATGATTTCTCTTAATCAACAATTATAATTATAACATCCATTCTTATTCAATGTTATAATTATAATTGTTGATTAAGAGGAAGTGGTTGGTTTGTAAAAAAATATTGAGAAATAAAATTTTATTTTATTTCTAATTATATTGTAATTAATTAATTACAATATATTAATGAATTAATTAGTTATATTTTAATTAATTATATTGTAATTAATTAATTATAATGTAAATTAATTAATTCT
>JAOQMP010000007.1:28080851-28101549 GCA_027563575.1 Erythroxylum pedicellare
GAGTCATTACTAAAGAATGAGTTTCATTCCTCTACTAAATGAAGGATTTAGAGGATTCCTCAAAAGTGGGATATCAAATTATTACCCTTATAATAATAATTAACGTCCAACCATGGAATTTTCATTTCTTATTTATTAATGCATGTATAGTTTAATAAAGTGCGTTTTTTTAATCTACTTTTTAATGGAACAATCCGTATGGCCTTCTTTACATTATTCCTCATGCTATGAAAGATAAGGAGCCATTTTTTATTTGGTCTTTTTGGAGGTTGTAGTTGGGATGGAATTAAACCATTTAATGAAATCGGAATCTCCAAGTTTATAAATCTATAATAACCAATGATAAATAAATAAAAAACCTAACTGATTTGGTTGATTTAACTATAAAAATCTTCAACATTTCAACTTTTTGTTCAATTTATTTAATAACATATTAATTTATTTTTAATTAAACTTCAAAATTTTTAATAGATAATAACATTCTCTTCCATTTATATTTCAAATTATTCAATTTTATTTAATTTTTAGCTGATTTTTTGACGGTTTAATATCAATTGAATCTTTTTAATTTTAAACTTCTTATCTTTTAAGTTTAGTTTCTGATTCGATTTTCAAAATAATGATAATATCCTCGGAGATGTCAATAAGTTACAAAACAACGTCATTTTTTTTATTCCAGTAAGGCGTCGGGCCGAATTATTTTAGCTCGTGATTTGATCAACTCAGGTCGGGTCAAAATTAACATCCCTAGCAACCCTATACTCACTCATTAATAAAAAAATAATCCAATCATCATAATTAATTATTAATTGTAGTTAGATGAGCAATTTTTTAATAAAATAAAGGAAAAACTGATATTCCAAGATGAAGAAGAAATGAAAATTTTATGCCTTTTTTTAATTTTTCTGAAAGATAAAGTTATAAATTATACATAATTGTAGTCCAAATGCAAACAAAAATAAGTTTTTTCTTTTACCTTGTCTAAGAAATAAACAACAAGTACAAAATGCCACTCAACTTGGATCCACCAAGGCCTTCAATTTGATAAGGAGATCACTCCAATTTGGATATGACAGCGACCGAATAATTTTAATCTAAAGGACCTTCTTTTTAAAACTAAACAAATGACAACCCACTCTTTTCTCTAATAATTGGCTTATAAACTATAAACCTTGTCTTTTGTTGTTTTGAAAGACTACACTATTCCTCCCTTTCTTTCCCATCAATCTCATTTTATATTTATTAATTAAAGAAAATTGAAATGTCTTTAATATTTATTAATTAAAAAATATTAAAGAAAATTGAAATGTCTTTAATATTTATTAATTAAAAAATATTTTTTAATTTTTATATCTTTCATTCAGAAACAACCTCTCTACTAATTAAGAATAAGACTATGTACTACTAACTTTAGTATGACGGTATTGTTAAAGGTATGGATTTGTTTTTAAGGATTTAACAAAAGAAAGCTGAAATGTCTTTAGTATTCTTAATATTAATATGTGTTTATATAACTATTCTGATAAATATAAATTATTAATTAATATATAATAAAAAATAAATAAGCTTGGTATAAAAGTTGTTTTTATAAATGTTAAATCTTTATTTAAATTTTAATAAAATATTTGCATTGACAATTAAGATTAATTACTTAAAATTAAGTTGGAACTTTATAAAAAATAAAAAGGAAATTCAATGTCAGACATTTCAAAAAATGTTATTTTATTTTAAAAATATTATATTTAATTAAATTCCTATAATTATTTACATGGAAAATTTATCTATTAATAAATTATATTAAAGTAGTTTAATAAAATTTTAAAAATATTATTAAAAGTTTACATGTAATCGCACCGCCGTCGTTGCTGGTGGATCCGCCGCTGCTTAGATCATTCCTGTGGGCCTTGGCTAACGGTGGCCCACCACACATCTGATTCCAAGAGCGGCCAATCGACTCTTTATTTTCTTTAATTTTATTTCTTTTTTATCGCATATTATTTCCTCTGGTACTGATGATCCCTGCGAACGGCGACTTGACGTGTCACTCTCTGGTTGGTTATCCCGTGGACTCCGGTTGACTGCAGTCAACAGTCAAAGACTAAGGTGAAAAATTAGCAACTTGTAGGGAAACTACATAAGAAAAATCTAAAGTACAAGGGCAAAATGATAAATATAGAGAAGGGCTGATCTGAAGGAACGCATTAATTCGCATCCAATCCCATTTGGGAAGAATTTGGGGAAGAAAGAATGGCAGAAGCTGTAAATACATGACAAAACCGCTGTCATTTCCGTAGTCTTTTCCCAAACCCAGAACAAAAACCCCACTACAGAGTCACTTACAAAGCCACTCTGCCTCTTGAGTTTTTTTTTAACCTCTCTGTAATAAACAGAGCATACAAATACAAATACAGACACAGACCAAACCAAACAAAACACAATCTGAAATTGAAACTGATAATGGAAAAGTAGAAATGAATCAGAGTATCTGAAAAGTCTTTTCTTTTCTCTTCTTCTTCTTCACTTCTCTGTTACTCTGTTTTTCTCTCTCTCTCTCCCTGAAAATGGAGTTTGTGTGAGAGAGAGAGGAAATAGGAGTTTGAATCTCTGCTTCTTGATGGCCACTTCCGGCGGGTTACCAACGGAGGTGACGTCGCAGGAGGTGTTTCAGTGGCTGAAAAGCCTACCTTTGGCGCCCGAGTACCACCCAACTCTGGCGGAATTTCAAGATCCAATTGGCTACATTTTCAAGATCGAGAAAGAAGCTTCCAAGTACGGAATCTGCAAAATCGTGCCTCCGGTTCTCGCGGCTCCCAAGAAGACTGCAATTGCTAACCTCAACCGTTCACTTGCGGCGAGGAATGGGTCCTCTGACTCGAAATCGTCACCCACATTCACGACTCGGCAGCAGCAGATCGGTTTCTGCCCCAGGAAGCCGAGGCCAGTTCAAAAACCTGTTTGGCAGAGTGGTGACTGCTATACTTTTCACGAATTTGAAGCTAAAGCCAAAGCATTTGAGAGAAATTACTTGAAGAAATGGTCCAGGAAGGTTCTCTCTCCTCTGGAGATCGAAACCCTATATTGGAAGGCTACTGTCGATAAGCCCTTTTCCGTTGAGTATGCAAACGACATGCCGGGTTCAGCTTTTTCGGTGAATAAAAGTAGAGAAGGAGGTTTGGGAGAGGGGTTGACTGTTGGAGAAACAGAGTGGAATATGCGAAGTGTCTCGAGGGCAAAAGGGTCATTGTTGAGGTTCATGAAGGAGGAGATACCTGGGGTTACTTCTCCTATGTTGTATATAGCTATGATGTTTAGTTGGTTTGCGTGGCATGTGGAGGACCACGATTTGCACAGCTTGAATTACTTGCATACAGGCGCTGGTAAAACTTGGTATGGCGTGCCTAAAGAGGCTGCGGTTGCATTTGAGGAAGTAGTTCGAGTTCATGGGTATGGAGAAGAGATCAATCCGCTTGGTGAGTGTGCAATCCCATAATCTGATGATTCGTTGCTAGCCTCCCCTGTTTTTTGGTTTTCCCTTGTTTACTAACATGTCGATGTTGATACAATTCATGGCGTGTTTAGAGATGTTTTTTATTGTAATGGTGATAACTGAACCAGTCTGGACTACTGGTATGCTCTTTTAGATCCGTTGTTGAACAATGTGAATTGCAAGAGTAGTGGGGATGAGTCATTGTTATAGATACCTTAAGGTATATATTAGACTCACCACTGAATTCTAACGGTTGAACTTTTGGGGGTGAAGTATATATTGAGTAGATATCTGGACACTTCTTCTGCAGGGGTTTGTATTATTTTGTGAATTGCAAGAAAAATGTGGGGCATTTCTTTTATATTCACCACAAATATTTCATTTATAGAGTATAAGAATTATCCTAGAATGAATACCTTTTCCTGTTTGATAAGGCTACTTGGTGATTCCTATGATACCTTTTCCTGTTTGATTTAGTATACGGGCAAATTAAGTTTAGGGTCTGCAGTTAAGTTTAGGGCCCAGACCCTATACTTAATTGTCTATAATTATATTTCTCTAGTTACTACAAAGCTACTGAAGTGTATCTCAACTCAGCAGGGAGCTACTTAATTGTCTCTAGTTATTACAATAGCTACTGATGTGTATCTCAACTCAGCAGTGAGGTCTTCCACCAAGGGTGCGATTGGGTTGGCTTATCCCCCTCCGACCGTAAACCTAGTTACCCTAAAAAAAAAAAAAAAAACAAAAGGAAAACTATGGTAGCCACTTTGGCTGTCATTTGTTGACTTATAGTGAATTGATATAAGCTTAAGGAGGGGCCCTCGTTCTGCATGCTCATTTTCTCAGTGGACAACTTTCTTAGTTAAAGAATTTATCGCTGCTTGTCCTTTTCTATTTCACAAATTACTATTTTTGAATCTAGTTATTGATTGTGATTGGCTTTTTGTAGCATGCCTTGTACTGCTAGTACTTGGTTAGGTATTAGTGTGTCTGATAGAAAATATTGGAATCTTTGTTTTTTTTTTTTGGCTCTGTTGCTCCGGTTTAACTATATAAAAACATGATTGTTGACTTCATTTTTCCTACAACATAAACAACTAACTGTAGTTTTTGCTTGCTCTCCAGTTACATTTGCTGTTCTTGGTGAGAAGACTACAGTTATGTCACCCGAAGTATTTATTAGTGCAGGTGTACCTTGCTGCAGGTGCTTTTTCCTTTCTGTTTATTTGGCTTCTTTGTACTGTCTTCTAGTTTCTGGTAACTTGAGATTGTTGTAATTAGTCTGTAATGCACTCAATATAATTATTGAAAATATGGCACTGTTGGTTTGTACTCACATTCATGTGATATAATAGGGATAATCGAATATGGGACGAAAGGGATACGTATTCATTGATGATGAGATTACAGAGATTTATAATTTCATGCTATGATCTCTCTTTGCTTCCTGTGGGTGGTAATGTGGTTAAACATGAATATGATCTTTGTACTTGAGTGTCTACGTAGTCTAACCATTGCATCTATTCAATCAGGTTGGTTCAAAATGCTGGGGAGTTTGTTGTAACCTTCCCCAGAGCCTATCATTCAGGGTTCAGTCATGGTAATACCTATATCTGCCAGTTTATTTTCTTCTTTTGAGACATTGGAGACCTTTTGTTATTTTTATTGCATTTTCTAACTAGTGTAGATGCTTATTTTGTCAATGATTTTTAACTTTCAGGATTTAATTGTGGTGAGGCTGCTAATATTGCAACACCTGAATGGTTGAGGGTTGCTAAAGAAGCTGCTATTCGAAGAGCTTCAATTAATTACCCGCCCATGGTGTCTCATTTCCAGTTACTTTATGATCTTGCTTTAGAATTTTGTACAAGGTATATAGTCCATCAATATTTTTGCTTTATTTGAATGATGAATCCATGGTTCGTTAGCATTTTCACTTTTCTTTTTATTATGGAATTAGCAATAACATTCTGTTTAAGACTTGTTGATTTGCAAGGCGTTCCCCCCTTACGTAGTTAGATCTTGTTTTCTGGCTAAAATTTTGTACAGATTGTTTAAAATCTAGTCATATGTAGTCAAATTTGAAATCCATTATAGTCCAGCTGATTGCATAACTTTTTGTTGGATTGAAATTTCTATTCTACCTTTGTGAAAGATATCAGGTAAGTGTGATGGGCGTTTGTGATTTTTTCACATTTTTAGTTCCTTCTGTTGTACTGTTTTTCACACAATGTTTCAATTAATTTTGCATTTTAACTTGACTCATAAAGAAAAGTTACTGTTGGAACTTGCTTAAAATGCATAAGCTTTTGGCAGAACTCCTAGCCTAGATACTTGCACCTTCAAAGTTGCTGCAGTTCTGTTTGATTCTAAACCACCAATGCTTATTTCTGGTTTTCACCTTGCAGACCATCTGTAAGTATCAATCTAAAGCCTCGGAGTTCTAGACTCAAAGATAAGCAAAAGGGTGAAGGTGAAACACTGGTTAAAGAGCTATTTGCAAAGAATGTTATTCAAAACAATGAGCTGCTTCATATTCTTGGAAAAGGATCTTCAGTTGTGCTGCTTCCCCAAACTGCTTCAGATATTTCTGTTTGTTCAAAATTACGTGTTGGGTCACAGCTAAGGTTGAACCCCTCCTTTGGATTATACAGTCGCAAGAATTTTGTTAAATCCAAAAAAGGTTCAGTTTCTGATGAAATCGTATGTAATAGTGATCATGGAATGAGTCAAGTAAAAGGATTTTTTTCCTTGAAAGCAAAGATTGCTTCTTTGTACGAAAGGAGCAACTTTTCCTTGTCAGATGAAAGGGGCAATAGTGAGACATACACTACCCATGGAGACAATGAAAGAGAAAGTGCAGTCCATGGTGATAAGTTGTTGGATCAGAGACTGTTTTCATGTGTCACTTGTGGAATCTTGAGCTTTGACTGTGTTGCTGTTATCCAACCAAGAGAAGCAGCTGCTAGATACCTAATGTCAGCTGATTGTAGTTTCTTTAATGATTGGATCGTTGGTTCTCGAGTAAATAGGGATGGGCTTGCTTTCGCCAGTGATAATCCAAAAACTTTGGACAATAAATCCTTGACAAGTAGGTTACATGGAGACTCTTCTTATTTTTGCTCACCTTTGTATCATGTTTAAACACTATATAGTCTGTTGGTAGCAATTACAAAATTTTACTATACTGATTTTGCATTAGTTGATTGAGAAGATGTTTTGCATTTCTTTTAAGGACATCAAAGGCTCTCAACAACACTATTTTTGATGATATTCAAACTTACTGTGTTCCTGCATTATTCATTTTTGAACCTATTTGGCAAGGGCAGTGATGGTGCAAGGGCACTAATCTCATTAAACTAGTTGATGACATTGACTACTCTTGTATTATTTTAGTGTTTTTACCCATGCCACACATATCCTACCATTAAGAAACATTTCTTTGTTTCCTTCCCATTGTAGATTCTGTGTCCTTTTGAGTGATTTCCTTACTGGCACTGGTTTTGAGCACATTTTTTGCCCAAAAAATTCCAGGATTGGTAGACAAGAATGCAGCAGATGGTTTGTTTAATGTTCCCCTTCAGTCTACTAATTGCCACGTTCAGATGGTAAATCAAAGTATTGGAGTGCCTTCTGCTTCTGCAACACAGAAAGAGGCTTCTTCACTTGGCCTTTTAGCTTTGAATTATGCAAACTCTTCAGACTCAGAGGAAGATCAGAACGAGATAGATGTTTCTAAAGATGGTGATATAGTTAACAGGATGCCTTATTCATCAGAAAGTAAATATCATGGTCAAAATTCAACTCTGACTTCTGTTAAGCGAGAGTTTATTGATTTTGCCACTGATAGTATACCTCCATCCCATTCTAGAGTTGATTATGAGGATGAGGATGCCTTGAAAACTCATGATTGCCATGCTGATCATAGACTCACCAAATTTTGGGATATAAGTGACCAGACTCCAGAGTTTTCTGTTGAGTCTGAAACCAATAGTGCTGCTTGCAGGGAAACAAATGTTTTGGAGGGCAAGTTAGAAGATTCCTTAGTAATTGCACATCAAAAGGCAAATTGTGTCCCAGTAGTCTTTGATGCTGAACAAGCAAAGTTTAACTCAGTTATTGCACCATCAGAACATGCAGATCCATCATTTGGTCAAAGGTCTGATGAAGACTCTTCTCGAATGCATGTTTTCTGCCTTCAACATGCCGTAGAAGTGGAACAGCAACTCCGTCCAATAGGAGGAGTGCATATATTGCTTCTCTGCCATCCAGGTGTGTTGCGATATTATGATCTCATATTTCATATATAAAATAAATGTCATTTTGTTTTTTGTGGCCTCTTTTAATTCGCCTTTAATGGATAGTGAGTAGTGAAGTATGACTGGTTTAAACAGCATGGTGGATTATTGGTAAGTTTTGTTATTTAATTGGATGAACATTGTTTGTTTTTTACCAAACTATATTATCCTAGTTTCTGTTGTATACGCTATTCAATACATGGGGCCAAAAACATTTGCAGAGTATCCCAGGATAGAAGCTGAAGCAAAATTGGTGTCAGAAGAACTGGGAATTGATTATCTTTGGAGTGAGAGCAATTTTACAGATGCCACTAAAGATGATGAAGAGAGGATACAATTAGCTTTGGATAGTGAAGATGCCATACCAGGGAATGGGGATTGGGCTGCAAAGTTGGGGATTAATCTCTTTTATAGTGCAAACCTCAGTCGTTCTCCTCTTTACAGTAAACAGATGCCATACAATTCTGTCATATATAATGCTTTTGGCCGAACTTCTCCAGTTAGCTCTCTCTCAAAGTCTAATATTAATGGAAGGAGGCCTGGCAAGCAGAAAAAAGTGGTGGCTGGGAAATGGTGTGGAAAAGTTTGGATGTCAAATCAAGTTCATCCCCTTCTGGCAAAATGGGATTGTGAAGCACAAGATCAAGAACATGAACAGGAAAGGAATTTCCATGGGTGGGCTATATCTGATGAAAAGCTTGAAAAGAATCCACGAAGTACCAACAGAAAAGAAACCGATTCAGTCATTAGAAAGTACTGGAGGAAGCGGAAAATGAGAGCAGAGAGCAGGTCAATTAAGAAAGGGAAATATATGGAGACTGAAGCTTTAGCTTCAGATGATTCAATGGAGGATAATCCTGATAAGAAGCATTCAATGAGTCATAGTTGGAACAAGAGAAAGTACATGGAGAGAGAAGTTTCATATGATTCATTGGATGATATTTCTCATCGGTACTTGGGTAAATTTCATAGAAGTAAGCAGGCCAAATCTATTGAAAGAGATGATAGTGTTTCAGAAGATTCGTTGGAAGATAACTCTCAGCAACAATTCAGTAGAACTCTTAGAAGCAAGCAAACTAAACCTACTGAGAGGAAGATGGCAGTTTCTTGTGGTTTAGTGGAGAGCAATTATCACAGGCCACATAGGAAATTTGCTAGGAGCAAGCTAGACAAATGTGTGAAGGCAGGTGAAATTTCCGATGATTCACATGAAGATTATAGTGGTCAGTGGGAGGAGAGGATCTCCAGAAATATGCATACACCACATTTTGAGACTGAAGATGCATTATCAGATGATTCACTTGAGGAGAGTTCTCATAGGCTTCATGTGAGGGCTTCCAGAAGAAAACAAGCCAATTATATGGATAGAGAAACTGTGATTTCAGATGATTCTAAGGAGAATAGCTCCCATTGGCAGAACAGAAGATTTTCCAAAGGAACACAAGCTAAATATACAGAGAGAGAAGATGTTGCATCAGATGATTTACTGGAGGAAAGAAATTATCAGCAGCTCAAGAGGTTCTCCAAGAGCAAACGAGCTAAAATTATTGAGATGGAAGATGTGATGTCAGATGATTCTCTGGGAAACAATATGCATCAACAGAGCAAAAGGATTCTAAAAAATAAGCTAGCCAAATTTATTGAGAGGGAGCATTCAGTTTCTGATGAGTCGGCAGAAGAGAATACTAACCAGTTGTTTAGAACAGCTTCTAGAAGCAAAAAGGTGAAGTTTGTTGCAAGGGAAGATGCAGTCTCAGATGATTTTCTAGTGGATGATACTCGTGAGCAGCCCAGGAGGATCCCAAGAAGTAAGAAGGCCAAACTCATTGAGAGGGAAAGTGTAGTTTCAGATGATCTGCAGGAGGATAACAATCAACGACAGCTTAGGAAAACTCCTAGAGGTAAGCGAACCAGCCTGATTGAGAGAGATGATGCAGCATCTGATGATTTGTTGGAGGAAAATTCAGAGAAGCAGTCCAGCCGCATTCTTAGAAGCAAGCAGAACAAGCAGTTGACTCTTCGCCAGATGAAACTGGAAACTTCACAGCTGATGAAGCAAGGAATGTCTCGGTTAACAAAGAAAGATACCCCTAAATCAATCAAACAAGAGAGGCAAGCAAAACAATGGTCATCACGGATTCGAGATGCTAGAAATAACAATTCTAGACAGATTAATCCTCAAGTTGAGGAGGAGCTTGAAGGAGGACCTAGTACGCGCCTCAGGCAAAGACCTTCAAAGTCAAAAAAGGCAGACACAAACCTAAAAGAGAAGCAGCAAAAGACCAAGAAAAATTTAAAGTGTGCTTCAGTTGTGAAGGCTCCAGTTGGCCGCAAGAATCGCAAAGTCAAGGCGGAAGGTGAAGAATATCAGTGTGATATTGAGGGATGTGCCATGAGCTTTCGCACAAAACAAGAGCTTGCAGTGCATAAAAGGAACATTTGCCCTGTCAAGGGTTGTGGGAAGAAGTTCTTCTCCCACAAATATCTAGTGCAGCACCGTCGAGTCCACTTGGATGACCGCCCCCTGAAGTGCCCCTGGAAGGGCTGTAAGATGACATTCAAGTGGGCGTGGGCACGGACTGAACACATTAGGGTTCATACTGGTGCTCGGCCTTATGTATGTGCTGAGGAAGGATGTGGACAGACATTCAGATTTGTGTCGGACTTCAGTCGCCACAAGCGGAAGACTGGTCACTCTGTAAAAAAAGGCAGGGGGTGATTCCTTACAAGGAAAAACCGTGTATTTAACATTGCTAATGAGACTCTTTGTCCTGTTGATAGGGTAGAACTAGGGCTAAAGCTAGTGATAGGATTTCCCTGTAACTGTAATTCAGAGTAACCAAGTTGATTGGCTTTTGCACCGGCTGGCCTTAATTGGGTCTTGCAAATCACTGCAAGTTGAGCAATTGATTGAACATTCAAACTGATTGATAATTCTACAATGAATGTCAATTCGAATTCTTCTTTCAAGGTGA
This sequence comes from Erythroxylum pedicellare, assembly GCA_027563575.1. NCBI lineage: Eukaryota > Viridiplantae > Streptophyta > Magnoliopsida > Malpighiales > Erythroxylaceae > Erythroxylum > Erythroxylum pedicellare. The sequence goes on from JAOQMP010000007.1 coordinate 28,091,615, forward strand.
GACCTTGGAGTGCTTGATATTTGTAAATACTTGTGCAATTTAGTATCTGCAGGAGAGTACGCAGTTGGAGAAGCATTTCTAAGTTGCATTGCATGCTTTGTCTTACATCGTGTGCGTATTTGGTGGGGATGGCATTTTTGCCGCTCAATTTGGAGTTAGAAGGATAAAATTTGAATTGATAGTAAGGCATTAATGGCATGAGTATAGTACTGTACTAGCTAGAAAATAGTTTGTTAGATAGTGATTTCGTAAGGATCTTTATTACCGGTTGATACCAATCTTTTTGGCTAGTATGGCCGCTACATATCTGTCATGACATAAAATATCAATGCAACATAAATAAGCAGCTACCACAGCCTACTCTCATCATCATGCATGCTATCAGCCATAGGCACACACTATTAAGTCCATTCTATATTTCCATTTACTTATTTTTCAGAACAAGTAGACCAACGAATAAAGATTAGTTATAGTAGTTATTGTAACATCCTTGGGAGTCTATTGTAACTAATGGGCCCAAGATCGTGAGATAGACTTGTAACAACTGGGTCGAAATTCAACACAAAAATATAATATATAACTAAGAGAAGAATAGCAAGAGAAGACAAGAAGAAATTTATCAAACTTATCTTTTCACGGTTGCTCTTCATCGTGCTCCTCTTTTCTTCTTCATTTCCCTCGTCTCTTTCTCTCTCTCTACCCTCTTTTCTGTGAGATCTCATCCCTATTGCTGGTTATCCTCCGCCATTAAGTGGTGTGTAGCATCTGTGGAAGGCTGGAAGCAAATGGTCTCATCATAGGGCATCATTGGATTTGGCCATAAAAGTAACCTTGAACTTTAGATTTGAGAAGGAAGATGGTAATTCAACGTAAATAGATGAACTGTGGGCAGTGGAATGATTACTTAACCACTAGTTTATATGTCTTGAGTATAATTTTGGAGGTGGACAACTTGATCTCATTAATTCATTGTTCCATACACTCAACTTCAATCCACTTTAATATGGAAACATCCAGCCTCGTCAATTACTAAATTGAACCTAGATCTAATACCAAAATTATCCTCATAATTGTTGTTGGCTTGATAACTTGGTATCCGAGACCCTTCTTAGAAATTGAGCAAACTGGCTAAGACAAGGTTACATTCCATGGTTGATCGTGGTGGAGTGGTGGAAAGAAGTATGGAGCAATGACTACAAGAGCTGGAACATAAATTTAAAGAGATGAATGATGAAATTTGCTATTCAGTTGAGGGGTGTCTAACAATGTGTGGAGGATTCTTATAGATCAATTGAGCAGAAAATGGATTAGTTATTATTGTCCATTCAACAATTGGCTAACAAAAAAGGATCGAATGAGATTGGAGGGGGTTCAACCTCAGTTGCCTCTTCAAAAGGGATCTTACTCACACCAAATAGACATCCATCACAGGCCAATCCAAACCCCACAATTCTATTAGAGTCACAACTAGTCAGGGTGTGGAGTTTATGGAAGTGAATCAGGTAAAGTCCAAGATTACATTAACCCATTTTGATGGAACTAGTACTAGAATATGGATCCAAAAAAGTTCCTATTATTTCCAATTTTTTTGGATTCTTGAGGAGGAAAAGGTTGAAGTGGCTGCGCTCTATTTTGAAGGCAAGGTGGAGATATGGTTCGAAAACTATCTAGTGGGATGAGAGGAGATTACTTAGGCTGAATTGTCCACGACATTGTTAAACAAATTTAAGAAGCAGAACTTTGGAATTATCGCAACATTTAATAATTTGAAACAAACTGGTAGTCTGTGTGAGTATATTGAATCCTTTGGTGAATTGCAGACTTGCCTAATTGAATTGAGATCGCATTTAGATGAGGATCATTTTACTCACAACTTTATTAGAGGATTGAACGATGAAATTAAACACGCACTAATTATCATCAACCCACAGACTTTAGATGAAACTTGTCATGAGTCGGAGCAAAAAGAGCTAAAGTTGGAGGCTACTATTCAGAAGATTAAATCTTGCTATTTCAAAACAGGGGTTATCAATGCTAAGAACTCTGTAAACAAAAAAGTGGAAAATCCAAATTCGGGGACACAATATGAGTTCAAAAAAGGGAAATGCTACAAATGTGGAGATAGATTTTTCCTTGGTCATCAAAGCAAGCCTAGGACTCTACATGCACTAGAAACAGAAGACAATGCTAATGCTGAGGGAGCGCAGATAAAGGAGACAATGCAAGGAGAGACTAAAGATGTTACATTGCATGCAATAATTGGATACAACACACCAAGCACTATCGGAGTCAAAGGCTCATATATAGGTAAACCATTGATCATACCGATTGATACTGGTGCTACCTATAGTTTCATAGACCCGAGGGCCATTCAAGATACTCCTATGAAACCTACCTTTATTTTTCCCTTATTAGTGAATATGGAAAATGAAAACATAACTGTTTCTAGATTGGTGTATGAGATTTCGACTTGGAAAATGCAGGGAAATGAATTTACATTCAATTTCAAATCATTAAAATTGGTGGGATATGATATGGTGTTCGGAGTTGACTGGTTGAAAACTATAAGTCGCATTACTTTTGATTATAACAGCCTTACATTGAGGTTTGAAGGGAGGAGTACTCTTATTGAGCTTAAAGGGATTGATGAGACTGCTACCATTAAGATGGTTGGTACTGAATTGATAGATAGAATGCTGAAAAAGGGAGAAATGGAATGGATAGCCTATATTAACTCTATAGAATCAAAACCTTTAAAACATACCATTCTATAACCAATACAACAACTAGTTGACACCTACATTGATCTTTTCAAAGAACCAAAGACATTGCCAAAGAACCCTTGACCATAAAATTCCATTCAAACCTGAAAGCCAACTAGTGAACTTGAGGCCTTATCGATACTCCTATTACCAGAAAACCAAGATTGAGAGGAAGATAAAAGAAATGTTACAAAATTGCATCATCCAACCTAGCAAAAGTCTTTCTGCTTCCCCAGTTTTACTTGTGAAAAAGAAAGATGGAATAGTAAGAATGTGTGTGAATTATAAGAATCTAAGTGACATGACAATCAAAGACAAATTTCCCATACCCATGATTGATGACCTACTAGATAAGTTACATGGAGCTTCAATTTTCACAAACCTTGATCTTAGATCAGGCTATCATCAAGTCAGAATGAATGTGAAGGATATCCCTAAAAATGCCTTTAGGACTCACCAAGGCCACTATGAGTTTCTAGTGATTCCTTTTGGCTTAACCAATGTACCAGCCACATTCTAATCCTTAATGAATGAAGTTTTAGCCCCTTTCCTCAGGTTGTTTGTCCTAATCTTCCTTGATGAAATTCTTGTCTATTGTAAGGATTTGAAGGAGCACAGTACTCATTTACCTTATGTGTTTGAAGAGTTGAGGAAAATCAGGTTGTATTTTAAGGTCAACAAGTGCATATTTGCACAAACTTATGTGAAGTACATAGGGCATATAATTTCTAAAGATGGAGTTTCCATTGACGCTGAAAAAGTTGAAGCAATGATTAGTTGGCCAATTCTTACCAACATCAAGTCCCTAAGAGGTTTCCTAGGCCTTACAAGGTACTATCAAAACTTTATAAAGGGGTACGGCCAAATCAGTAAACCCCTATCCAATTTACTCAAAAAAGACTCTTTCCAGTAGAGTGGAGAAGTTACAGAGGCCTTCAATACACTAAAGAAGGTCATGAAAAAGGCTTTAATATTAGCATTGCCAGATTTTAGTCAACCTTTTGTCTTAGAGATAAATGCAAGCAATATAGGCATTGAGACAGTTTTAATGGAAAATCTTAGGCTTATAACTTTTATGAGTAAAGCCTTGGGAGTTAGAAATTAGGATTTATCCATTTATAAGAAGGAATTTTTGGCCCTCCTTATGGCTGAAGCAAAATGGAGACATTATTTAGAGCTAAGTCAATTTATCATAAAAACTGACCATGAAAGTCTTAAATATTTATTAGATAAAAAAATTACTAATCCTATATATAAAAAAAGGATTGCCAAAGCTTCTAGGGTTAGATTAGAAGTTCCAGTATAAGAAGGGAAGAGAGAATTGAGTTGCAAATGCATTATCCAGGACGTGGGAAGAACTTAACGGGCAACTTGCAGCTATAATAGTGATTACTCCTACCTGGCAGACTAAAGTGAAAGAAATTATCAATTTGATCCAAAAATGATTAAGTTAATACAGGAAGTGAAAACAAGAGTAAAGCCATCTCAGAAGTATAGTTGGTTTAAAGAGCTTCTAAAATATAAAGAAAATTTGTTGTAGGTTAATTTGGAACCTTAGGGACACAACCCATAAGTAGCATTTATGGGAATTTCATTAGTGATCATTCTGGTATAATGGGAACTTATCAGAGCATGAAGTCAATGTTTTACTGAAAAGGATTGCACAGAGATGTTGAAAAGGTGATTAAGGAGTGTGACGTGTGATATGGCACATACAAGGCAGAACATGTGGGCTTACCAGGATTATTACAGCCATTACCAATTCGTAAAGCTGCTTGGAGAGATATTAGTATGAACTTCATTGACGGTCTTCCTAAATTGAAGGAAAAGATGTAATTTAGGTAATAGTCAACATATTAACTAAAGGAGCACATTTTATAGCACTAGCTTATCTTATTACAACACCAACAGAAGCAAGGGAATTTATAGAGAACATTTATAAACTTCATAGATTACCTAGGAGTATAGTGAGTGACAGGGACAGAGTGCTCACTAGCAATTTTTGGCAAGCCTTATTCAAATCCTTGGAAGTCTCATTGAAGCTTAGCACATCTTATCACCCTCAGACTGATGGCCAAACCGAGAGAGTAAAAAAGTGCTTAGAGATTTATTTGAGGTGCATAGTTGGTGGGTAGCCAAAGAAATGGGTCAAGTGGCTACCTTTGGCAGAGTGGAGGTATAACACAAATTACCACACTTCTCTGGGAACCACACCCTATCAAGCCTTGTATAGAATACCACCTTCCAACTATGGATTTGAGGAAGTTAACATCATAAAAAATGAGGCTACTAACCAATTTCTTAAAGATAAGGGAGAATTTATGTAACAACCCAGACCACCCGCCTATAGATATTGTCCTCTTTGAGTCCCCTCAGGTCAAATCCCTCATGGTTTTGCTCTTCCCCTTCCAAATAAAAAGCGTCTTTAGGGGAGAGATATATGTACCCTTATAAGGCATACTTCGTTCTCCTCTCAAACTGATGTGAGATCTCATAATCCCCCCTTTAGGGCCCAACATCCTACGCTAGCATAACAGGTCGAGAGCCGACTCAGATACCACTTGTAATAGCTCTGCCCACCCGCTCATAAATATTGTCCACTTTGAGTTGCCCCTCGAGCCAAACCCCTCATGGTTTTCCTCTTCCCACCCTTTGGAAGACGTCTTCCCTAGGGTGGGAAGAGCAAAATCATGAGTGGTTTGGCTCAAGGGGTAACCCAAAGTGGACAATATCTATAAGTGGGTGGTCTGGGCTGTTACAAGTGGTATCAGATCTGGTACCCAAACCATTGTTCCAGCTAGGCTGGGCCCTAAGGGGGTAGAGAGTGTGAGATCTCACATCAGTTAGAGAGGAGAACGAAGTATGCCTTTAAAGGTATGAAAACCTCTCCCCTACAAGACACGTTTTCCCAAGAGTGGGAAGAGCAAAACCGTGAGAGGTTTGGCCCTCGGAGCAACCCAAAGAGGACAATATCTGTGAGCAGGTAGTCTGAGTTGTTACAAATGGTATCAGAGCATAGTTTTTATGTTTTCAAAAGTGTTATTTTCATTTCCAAAAAAGTTCATGAGCCTTAGGAGTTAAGTCTAGGTGTCGAAAGTCCTTAGTCGAGAAGTTGAGTCTCGAATTGTTAAGTTGACGCCCTTAATGGTCGAATGATTTTGACCTTGATCAAATTACTTATCGACATTCCTTGGTGTGTTTGGGATCTCAGATAAGCTAGGCTTAGTCTGACCTACTTTATTAAACAACTTCTTTTTCTTTGATTTTATAATGATAGCATGGTTGGACGAGGAAGGAGAAGTTGTTGGACCTTTGCGACTATTGTGATGCATGTTCTATGTAGTACTGGTAAACTCGTAAATAGAATGAGCTACTAACACGTAGTGTTATAAGGTGCTATATGTGTTATGTGTGTTCTCGATAGAGATGCCAAAGTTTTGATCGACACTGAAGCACAAAGATCATTTGTCAGTGTGACCTTTGCCGAGGATATTAGTCATCCCCTAAAACCGTTAGATTCCCCTCTCATTGTAATTACTCCTCTTGGAGAGCAAGTGACTTGTGATGAAGTATATACAGCCTTTGAGATAAAGATCGGTGATGCTGGTTACAGGTAGATCTTATTCCCCTCGATCTCTGGATTTTAAGGTGATATTAGGGATTGACTGGTTAGAGAGCCATTGTGCCAGGGTTGACTGTTTTAAGAAAGAGGTGGAGTTTGATCTCAGGATGGAGTCCCGATTAAATTTACTAGGGACCGACGAGTACTCCCGAGTTATTTGAAATCAGCGGTCAAGGCTAAGAGGTTGATTCATTGGGGATGCTAGGTATACCTCACACATGTGATTGACACTTCAGCACAGAGAGTCGAACTTGGAGATGTCCCTATTGTGTGTGAGTTTTTCGATGTCTTTCCAGAGGAATTACCTGGATTACCACCTAATCGGGAGTTTGATTTCACTAGTGACTTGGTGTTGGAGATGACACTAATATCTATACCACCATATCGCACAACACTAACAGAATTGAAATAGTTGAAGATTCAATTACAAGAGTTGTTGGATAAGGGCTTCATCATACCAAGTCATTCACCATAGGGAGCACCAGTATTGTTTGTCAAAAAGAAGGATGGGACACTTTGCTTATGTGTTGATTATACAGTTAAACAGGGTTACCATTGAGAATAAATATCCACTCCTTAGAGTCGATGACTTGTTGGATCAGTTAAGAGGACCAACAGTATTCTCAACGATATATCTAAGATTTAGGTACCATCAGTTGAAGATTGAAGAGAATGATGTGCACAAAACTACCCTATAGATGAGGTATGAACATTATGAATTTTTGGTAATGCCATTCGGATTGACAAATGCACCTGCAGTATTTATGGATTTTATGAACAGGTATTCCATCCTTATTTAGATAAGTTTATCATAGCCTTCATTGATGATCTTCTAATTTATTCTAAGGATGAAGAGGAGCATGCTAGACATCTCTGGATTGTGCTACAAATACTTCGTGAAAGACAGTAGTATGTGAAGTTTTCAAAATGTAAATTTTGGCTGAGGGAGATAGGATTCCTTGGGCATGTCGTATCAGGGGAAGGTATTTTTATAGATCCGAGGAAAGTGGAAGCTATACTTGAATGGGAACAACCTAAGAATGTGACAGAAGTTCACAACTTTCTAGGATTAGCTGGTTATTATCGGAGACTTATTTAGGATTTTTCCATTTGCAACTCCTTTGTCAAGGCTTACCTGGAAGGGAATAAAATTTCAGTGGGATGATAAATGCGAGGCGAGTGTCCAGGAGCTGAAGAAGCGATTGACTTCAGCACCAATGCTTGCCCTACCTACCCAGGGAGAAAGGTATGAAGTATACAGTGATGCCAGTCACTAGGGACTTGGATGTGTACTTATGCAGGCCGAACGAGTGATTACATATGCTTACAGTTGAAGAAGCATAGCTAAATTATACTACACATGACTTGGAGCTTACAGCGGTAGTATTTGCACTTAAAATTTGGGGACACTATCTTTATGGGCATACTTATCGTATATAAACCAACCATAAGAGTCTAAAGTACCTAATGACACAGAAAGAGCTAAACCTCAGACAAAGGAGATTGTTGGAATTGATTAAGGATTACGACTTAATAATCGACTATCACCTAGGAAAAGCAAATATGGTAGCTGATGCATTGAGTCGTAGGTCTTGTTCGGTAGTAAACGTTAAGTAATATCCTTACATGACACATTTGATGAGTGAGCGAAGCCTTGAGGTTAAACTCTTAGTAACTAAGGATGATGGGACATTACTAGCACAGTTTAAAGTTCGACTGACTTTATTTGATGAGATCAGGATATCGCAGGCTGATGATCCTGAGCTAAGAGTCATTCGAGAGAAACTATCATCCGAAGAGAGTGAGGGGTTCCGACTAAGAGAAGACAGGTTATTAGTTTTTAAAGGCAGAGTGTGTGTGCCGAATGACTAGGGACTCAAGTGAGCTATCTTGGAGGAAGCTCACAGTTTGGCTTATGCTATGCATCCTGGTAGTACCAAGATATATTGAACTCTTAGAGAGAGTTATTGGTGGTTAAGGATGAAGAGAGAGATAGCAGAGTTTGTGGCCAGATGCCTTCGCTGTCAACAGATTAAGGCAGAGTATCAAAAACCAGCAGATATGTTATAGTCTTTGCCTATTCCGGAATGGAAGTAGGAGCATGTGACAATGAATTCTATACTTGGACTACCTCGTACATCGACGAGTCATGATTCTATTTGGGTTATAGTGGATATATTAACAAAATATGCTTATTTTCTACCTGTGCACACAACCTACTTATTGGAGAAATTGACAAAGAGGTATATCAATGAGATTGTGAAGCTGCACGAGGTGTTAGTTTCTATAGTATCAGATAGAGATCCGAGAGTCACCTCACAATTTTGGCCAAAATTCGAGGAATCTTTAGGGACTAAACTGAAGTTTAGTACTGCCTTTCAACCCCCAAACCGATGGTCAGTCAGAGAGGATCATTCAGACACTAAAGGACATGCTGAGAGCATGTGTGATGGAATTCTAAGGAAGTTGGGACTGACACTTGCCTTTGATAGAGTTCGCTTATAACAATAGTTATTAGATAAGTATCGGTATGCCACCATATGAAGCACTTTATGAGAAGAAGTACAGGACACCTCTGTGTTGGGATGAGGTTGGTACAGTCAGAATTAAAGGTGCCGAATTGATAGAAGTCACCACTCAAAAGATAAAAATCATCCAAGAGAAGATGAAAATTGCCCAGGATTGTCAAAAGATTTAAGCAAATAAGAGGCGATGACCATTAGAGTTTGCAGTTGGTGACATGGTTTTTCTTCAGATATCACCATGAAAAGATATTATCAAATTTCATAGCCGAAGAAAGCTGAACCCTCAATATATTAGATTTTTTCGCATCTTGAAGCATGTCGGGACGGTGGCATATTGGTTGGAATTGCCATCGGAATTTGATAGGATCCATAATATGGTCCATGTCTCGATGCTTGAAAGGTACTTACTAGACCCATCCTATGTTTTGGAGAAACCTCTAGTAGAGCTAAGAGAAGACCAGAGTTTTGAAGTAAAACCAGTTCAGATTTTGGATGACAGATAAAGAGATTACGTAGTAAGGAGGTATATACGATTAAAGTTCTTTGGAAGAGCGACAAGGTCGAGGAGATGATATGGGAGCTTGAGGATATTATGAGATGCTAATACCCCCATTTATTGTGTCTTCAACTTAGGAGTTTTGAGGACGAAACTCTTTTGAGGAGGGGAGGACTTGTAACGTTGAACTCTTTGAACCTTTTTATATTGGTTTGTACTTGGAGATGCTACTGTATATTGATATATACGTAGTTTTATATGAGTTCAAAGATATATTTAAGTCTTTTGGATATATATGTAATGATTTATAATGTTATATGTCTTTAGATAAACTTAGAGTTCTTCAGTATGCGAAATCTTAGAGATTTCCGACATATAAGCTTCTAAGTGTATAAAACTGAGTCCATTGGATGGATATGACCATGGTGGTTAAGTTAAATGTGTTCTAATACCTTAGAGGTGATTAGACAAGATTTATAGACTTATTGGACACTTAGAAAGCTTAATTGGAAAAGTTGATGTACATAAGG
>JAOQMP010000007.1:28126334-28148218 GCA_027563575.1 Erythroxylum pedicellare
AAATTCCTTATTATTATTAATTTTCTTCCTCTTCTTCTATTATTTATTTATTATTTATTAATTAATTTATTATTATTATTATTATTATTATTATACGAAATTAATTTCCTATTGCTATTGTTATTATTATTGTTTGTTAACTTTTTTATTAATATAAATCATTCGTTTTAAAATAATCAATGAATTACATATTTCCAATTATATTATACTGTGGGGACATTTCCGTCATTGACACTGTTGTTATATTCTGTCTACTGTAACCAAACACATTTCTGTTCTCGAGACGGAGAAAATTTTTTCTGTTATATCCACCATAACCAAACACCTCGTTGTCCCCAATTTTTGTTCTATTCCGTCTCCTCCTTTCTGTCTCGTTCCGTCTCTGCCCCCTAGAGACAGCAATTAAACACAGCGTTATGTCTAAGCGGATGAGGTGCTTCGTTCTTGTCCTGAATTCTTTCTTTCAAGGAAAATGAGCTTTACATATTTCAATGTCCATTGAAGAAACGGAATGTTTAGGTTATAAATATGACTAACCAGAAGATTTATTTCACATATCCCAAAGTTTTAAGCATGATGAATGAATATTTCGTACATGTTTTATCTTTTCTTTGTAAACTTTGCCGTGTCTTCGTAAAATTTTTTTTCGATATAATGCAATTTTTTAAAATTTAAGAGAGATTTAGTTTAGATATTGACTTTGGCATAGTTTCAGAAGGCTGTTAGTAACCTTTGCAGCTTTTAGAAATTCTATAATCATTCAGCTTTACCTTGTCTTTAAAAAGGCTTTCCGAAGACATATTTCCATGGAAGCATATGCAAAGAAATTGAAGGAGCAAACATTTAGTCACCATGGAAAAAGTTGACAAAATCAGCCTTTTTGGAATTAAATAAATCAAATGACAAATTCCTCTTCAGTTCAGATCAAACTAATACACTCAATATGCTAAAAGATACAGCAGAACAGTACTTACTCACAAACCTATATACAAGAATACACCTCCAAGTCAGCTCAGCTCTCAATTGTCATAAAATTGCGGCTTTGACCCCTAATAATCAAGCCTGAACATTTGCTTTGTTTCCAGCAAGGATGATAGAGATCTCAAGTCCACGGCTAAAGGCTTGGTTAAATAGAAGACGAGACTGGAACGTGGAAATGAACGGAAACCATGATAGGACTGCAATTGGCACAAAAATGATCATACCCATGCCGGCATCGTACATTCTTGCAAACTCCCGCACCGAATCCCATAATCCTAAACTCCTGACTACCTTTTTCCATGCGATAGCGATCTGTTGAGGAGAATTGAAGTTAGTGACTGCATTCGATGAGGAATAGTAGCAGAAACATGTGGAGCATTGCTCCTCACCCTAACCTCCACACCCCAAAAGAGAGAATAAGTGGTGAAAGCGAGCAGACAGTTCTGTCTAATCAAACTTGCCTAGTATCATTAGGCGGTCAAATATCACACAGTTGAACTTGAATCCCTGAACACTATTTTCACCAACACTACCATAAAAAAAGTTTAGGCATGAGGGCTCTGTTCTTTGTCAACAGTCTGATGTGATACTAAATTGGTACGATCTTATCGACAGAAAGTTACGAATGGATTTGGATTTCGTTTCGGAACATTATTCTTACCCCAAGGAAATTAAATACAGAAAAGAATCCTTTTTAACTTACACATAGGATGATCCTTTTAACTTACACAGAGGATGAACCATCCGGTAGGAATAAATGCCAGGATGCTTGCAAAAAGATCAGGAATTGATAACCCAGTGAAGGCGACTACAAGACAAAGGGCAGTAACTAGTCCTATTGATAAGACGCCTTGCGAGAACCGCATGAGTAGCTGCAAGTTGGTAGACTTTTTGGGGCTGTAGGTAAATATCTACAAGGTAAAAAGCAAGCGCACAAAAGTATATCTCAGTGAAAGTAAAACCAAAATCCAGATGAACATAGAGGGTAACAGAGAATGAAGAAAACAAACCTTAAAAAGCATAACAAGAGCAACCAATACGACCCAGGAGAAACCATAGACCTGAACAAAGGAAGAAATTATATATTTAAGAAACAATTATCTACCAATATAAGGACATGCAATTACACAACGTAACCTAAAGATCACATATATTAAAACCTTAGCCTCTAGGTGGTTACAACTGAAATGTGGCAATTGTAGACCAGCAAGATTTGGTAGGAAAAAGAATTCAAACAAGAGGAGATTAGGAAAGAGAAAACTCTCAAGGATGAAATCTATGCACTAACTGAACCAGCTGTCCTTGTTCTTAGGAGAACAAAGAACAGCAGTCACCAAACCTAGAGCTAATTAATTCACTAGGACAATGTCCCTTCGAGATCTGGAAAAAATAGAAACTAGTTAACAATGAAAAAGAGGAAAGAATAAGGATTGTACCGCAAGAGAAGTATGCCTTCCTGTCAGATTAAGTTTGTATACAACACCATACTGGAACATTAAGAACCTCAAGCTCAATATTGTTTCCAATATACGACCTCTCGGACTTTGGATATGCATCTGCATCCAAAGGAAATAATTTCTGAGATAACTGCAAGTACAAAAGTCACCCCACAGCCAAGTCATATATAATGAGCCAGCACATGTGGAGAAAAAAGGGAGCAAAAAATAATCCTACAAGCTCACATAAATATTTGATGAGAAGCAACACGAAATTAATACATTTAATGTAATGTAGAAATCATTAACCTACTGATGAAGGGCATTGACAGAATTCCCATAAAATGAGTATGCCGATTAAAAAAAACACCCAGCCTTGGGTTCAGGTGCTATCTGCATCTGCAAATCTCTCAAGGCCAGAATTTCTCTTTTATTTTTTCTCGGTGATTATTGACACAGTATAATACATTCTCCTTTTTTGGTAGGCTATCTCGATAGTTTACAATCAGTACATGATATAATGAACTAGAAGAGAAATCAAATGCAATTCAAAAAGGGACCAAAAAAATTAGACTAATTGACTCATTATTTAAAGTGAGATAAAATTTCATAATACCTGCTCTTCCTCCCACCATGATTCCCAACTATTATCTCCTTTCACACCTACTCCACCTTTATAAAGAAGCCAACTGGTCCAATCATCAAAATCTTCGACAGTCCTGTTTAATAAACCATTAAAATTGTTTAATACTCCAGAGAACCTATTTTTTTCAACGAACAAATACTCAACAAACTCAATCACCTCAATAGTCAACAATCTAATTTTGTAAATGAAAGTAACCTGAAAAAAAAACCCTTACTTTTGCCATTCAAAGCCTGAGGGATTGAATATGTAAGGAGCAAAAAGCCATGAGATGACAAGGAACCAACTGCTAACAGTTAACAGAACAAAAGAAACAGCCCCTCCGGATGTGTACCCATATGCAATGTAAACTATAAGCAGCAGCGCCACTTCAAGCCTGTGAAGGAAGAATTGAAGGTTAAGCAAAAAATAAAGGACATTTCAGCAATAAAATTAAACAATTCTTCATCTTTCTCACCCTCTTAATCCCCACCACCACCACCCTCCCAAAACAAAATTCCAAAAAATTAAGAAAGAAAAGCAACTGATCTACCTACTTTGAAGCCTGATTCTAGCAGTGGGTATAATTCAAACATAAACAAATAAAAATCTAGAACTAGATCCTTAATTAATGCAACTCACGCTTTAACAAAGTGACTCCTGGAGTAAAGTCTGTAATTCTCAGCGAATTTGATGTGGCGGACAACAAAACCTCTACCAGTGGCCCTGTACTGTTCATTGAAACCCAAGATATAAAGAAAGATAACACAATAACAAAAGGCGACTGCGAACGTGTGTGTGTGTGTGTGTGTGTGTGTGTGTGTAAGAGAGAGAGAGGGAGAGGGATACTTTTGCACCCCCGTGGAGAATTGTGCGTCCAAAATAATGAGTTCTCGTCCCCAATGAAAATGTGAAGAAGACTGAGCACAACTGAAGTTGCATAGTGATAAAACTAAAAACAGCCTGCAGTCAATGAAGTTGCACAGAGAAGAAAATTTAGTGGTATTCTACAACTTGAAAGCATTTAAAATAAGAAAATCAAAATCAAAAGAGCAAGCAAATCCCTACGGTTAATGCAAAAAGGCAAAATTTCTAAGTTGAACAGAAAAATTGTGAGTAAATAAAAAAGAATACAAAGACTCACATTCAGCAATCCCAATTCAAGTATAAAACCCATTATCATTGGGACTGCAGTAAAAACTCCAATCTGGACCAAGAATTGAGCATTTAAAACAGCATTCAATGCCGTGTTACCCAACCTTCTTGCTTGTCGTGAAATAGCACTGTCAAGTCCCGAGAATGCCTGAAAGCATTGGCAATACATCAAACGAACACTAGCGTATGCTTAAGAGATTATTCTCAAGAACAGTTGGACTTCAGAAATAGCCAAAATAACAACAGAAAGAGATCCAGTAAGACATCTAAGAATGTTAAGAGAAAAGTTGCTCTAGGTATGAGAGCACAAGTGTAACAGATGAATATTTTGGCTGCCAAATTTTCCTAGATGAGATTTGAAGCACCTAACGTAAACAACACCAGTGCACATCACCAAACAAAAGGTTGATCAAATTTATACTCTGCTCCAAGGCAACATTAAAGCCCAAGTCAAAATCTCTCTTCCACTAGAATTCAACTCTGGAGGGACTGGCCTCTCACATTCCTAGATTTGAAGCCATAGAATATCGAGAAAACAAGCTTCGAAAATTTATATATAGTACGAAGATATATTATGTCCCTTTTGTGAATATCGAATATGTAGGGCCTTTCTTGCTCTATCCTAAAGCGTTGGCTTCATTTTCTCTCCCAAAACACGTATCAACACCAGCAGGTTGGTGAACAGTTCTTAAATAACTTCCATTTTGCATTCAACATTCATGTCATATCAAATAATTATTACCTAAAACGAGAATATTAATACATAAATATAAAAGAAGAATCAAGATCTGAGATGAAAAACAAGATATCATTACCCTATAACTGGTGCCTAAAATGCTTTAGAAACCCCTAAACCAATGATATCCTTAGAAGTGAACTAACATTTTGTATTATGGACCATGAAAATGGTGGGGAACAATACTTCATAACCTAAGAGCTTTAATAAAGTTAATCCATTGCATTAATGTTGTCAAAGCTGTGAATGATATCAACAGAACAATCAATTACATTCAGAAGCCGGAAATAAGTGTACAGGGAAAAAAAAGTCCCTATAATTCAACCAAGAAGCTTCACGCTAAGGTTAACTTCATATATCTCTACGTAAAAGGTTACCGAATCTAAAGGTTATATATGACAAGCTAAATGCAATCAGATGTTGATTACATAAAAGAATAGACATTAAGAGAAAAGAATGTTATTTAGATGATAATAATGATTGCTGATTACCAGATAAGCCCTTCCATATAAAAATATATATACAGTAAGAACTGTCATCTGCAGCAAAGAGAAATTGCAGTTAGATACTTCACTATTATCTGAACAAGTTCCCATTATATATGCCACGGTATCTAAGCAAGTTATACCATCGTGCAGACATAGTAACCAACAGTGGTAAAATAGAAAGAGAGCATTCTGAAGAAATCAAAAAGTTGCCCAAGCCTGTATACATCCCGACTTAGAACTTGTTCTCCATTTCCTCCAGCCACTTTCCCTTCAAAAAGGGCAATCTGGTTTAGGCCAACATCTCTTCCCTTCCCAACCTATACCAAGCAGAATATCATGAAAATGGAAAACAGATTTCCAATCAACAGCCACATATAGCAAGAATATCAGACCTGTATATACTCATGATGGGTGATATTCCCCTGCCTTAATGTGGAGTTAAAACCTGCAGTATTACAATTTAATTATCATTAAAATCAGTCTCATACGCATGGAAATATAGCCTTCAATCCATCAGGCCAACTAAAACTGCCCAAGAGAGAGATGATGGAGTAGCATTATTAAAGACAGCTAGATATCAAGCAGTAAAGCCAAACATACAGGATATCGAGCAGAAGACCATAACATCTAGACACTAAGAAACCAAACAAATATTGCATATGAGGTCAGTTTATGTAAGTGAAAATACATAAAACCATAGGAATATTGCAGCAAGCAATTCTGGCTACCTACTGCCATTTCTTGCTCAATAAGTTTAAGTGCAACCTTCTCTTATGGCACAGTACTCCACCTGTGTGTACTAGAAAAACTATGATGAACATATTAAAACACTACAAATATCGTAAGCAAAAAGACATTTTAGAAGAGGACAAATTGGAACAGGATATCAAATAACCAAAAGGTGATAGGATCAAAATAAGATCTTATGTTAAACACAAAATTCAAGTTGGCCCATAACTTTTTGAAAATGCGAATAAGCCCCTGAATTGGGAAAACAGTAAATACTGGGTGGACATCAACAAAATATAAACCAAATCAGATTTGAATAACGTGGAATATACAAAAGTATCATCGGAGTCGTACAGGTGATTTGCAAATGACATGATTTCAGTTCAACATATATACTGTCTTGATTAATTTATCAAAAAAAACTCTTAAGCTATAATTTATAGTCTTAAATGTGGTCATATCATCAGAACTCCCATTCTTTGTACATATGTCACAACTTTAATTGTGTGCACAGTAATTACTTCTCTGCTCAAAAATAGACTTAATTGTTCAATTTATGTGACTTAAGGGACCAAATTATCTGAAGGCATGAAAAATTAAGGGCTAATTTGACCCTTTTTCCTAGTTGAAAAGGTATTCCTTCAACATCAACCAAACCAAGTAAGAAACTACAAAAAATCTTTTCTAGCCTTTTCAATTTTAGTTATACCGTTGCTTTCAATCTAGGCCTTCCTAAATTTGATCAATGAGCTCTCCTATTGTCTCTCTTTTAAGCTTAACTTTTTTTCTTTCATGTTTTTATTAAAGCTTGGAAGTGGACATTTGTCTCCACCAAGGCTTGGTGATGCATGGCAATAACAGAATCAGGAAAAGACACGGTGCACGTGTTTGAATGAGAGAAAAAGTGAGAGTAAACAGAGAAAAAAAGGTGAAAAGGAGGATATTAGGGTTTTGGCAGAGAAGGAAGAGATGGGAAACAGAAACCTCAATTTCACAAAAATGAGTGTATATGTTATACAACAAAGTAGAAATAGAGAAAACCAAAGAAAGGCACGGTTGGAATTTATTAATGCTTACCAGCATATATATCTTCACTGATATTAATGACACGTGATGCCTTACTAATACCACCTCGAGTTATGTGAAACACTCGGTCAAAAACGTCCGGATGGCCATAGTGCATGCGAACTCTACAATGTGGTACAAATACCGTCATCAAATTACAGATTCATAATGAGAAATGTGTTCACTTTGACTATCATCATTAAATAGTATTTAAATAAGACAAGGAAACTCACTTAAGTGGACTTGCTAACACCCGTTGGCCCAATGTCACAAAGCTTGTCTCTTGATTGGACATAAACCAGGCCAAAGATGAGACACTGATACAATTAAAGAAACAGGAAGTTAGATGATTGTAAGATAATCAGTCAGAAAACTATCAGTTTCAGAGAAGAATGCCTCACCTTCCTGTAAATACGTGCTCTCTTACACCCAGAATAGTAGGAGGTCGAATGCCATGGTTTGCTCGAAATTCCTCGAGAAGATTTCTGACTTTCATTGCCTCTTCAAGATAATTGTCCTAAACATATGCAGAACAACCAGAATGAACTAGATGATATTCAGTAAAATAGAAGCCTGAATAAGAATAAGTAGTAGTGTTTGTATAGCCATTTCTTTGTGAAATAAGGCAGATTTGGAAACAAATAAGAAAAGATGCTGCCAGCAAGAGATATCAATATAATGAGAACATAACTGCTAATGCAGTACTGTGCAAAAAGACTTGTTTGTGGGCCTTTATTAGTCCACTAAAGGGCAACCAAAACCAATGCCACTTCTAAGATAACTTACACAACTCTAAGACACCAGAAAAAATTGCCAGAGCCAATGCACTTATTACAAGACTTTTCAAGTATAAACAGAGGAACAAAGTTCAATCTAAAAATTTAAAGTGGATACCATCTTTTTCACACAAATAAATTGAATAATTAGGAGTAAGTCTTCAATTTTCAGAATTACACCTAAGAATCACCATTAACATTCACAAAACAATCATTTCAAGTGAACACAAATAACTACAATCTTAAGTTTCCTTCATCAAGTCTACAACCTAAAAAAGAAAAAACTTGGTGTTAAAATGAGTTAAGTTTTGCTCTAACTCAAAAGGTTACAGGAAAACATCATTATTGAGAGAGAACAGAAAATGGAGAACGATTGTTGAAAGTTCCTAATAAGATAAATTAATCCAGCTAACATACCTATGTTTGTATGTGCAATATGTATGTATATATATTTAGAGTTGCCTCATAATATGCACCATTAACAACTCTCAAGGAAAAAAAAAAATTATTTACACCCAAGATGAGATACTCCCAAATTTGAATTGAGGGCCTCCTCGTACAAGAGTCCAAACAACCAGAATGTTTGATATAATGCATCAAACACAAACATCTAACAGAAATAAGTGACTCCAATTCAAAATAGCCTGTACACGGCATTGCAACTTTTCTTCTACAGCCATCAATGAAACAAAAGAAACAAAAGTAATGGATACAAGCATACACAAAACTAGACAACACAAATAGATACGAGAAAGATGTATAAACCTGATTCATGTCAATAGTTTGAATGGCTTCCCCACGAGTGAAAATTATAGCATGATTTTGGTTCTCAGGCTTCCCTTCTCCAAGTTTTGGGTCTCCAGGAAGTTTGATCGAATATATCTCCTACAGAAAAGGACAAGAAGCAATTAGACACCAACATTATTAAGAGAGCACATTCTTCCCCAAAACAAGGCAAAAAACACTCAAGAATTCAAGACCATTTGTAAAACAACTCTTGTAATGTTTCAAAAGCCATGGCCATTCAAAAAAAAAAAAAAAGTTTTTGTGTAGCTTCACAATTCTGTGTGATAAAGTTTGGTCCTTCACTCAATAATTATGGGTCTTGTTCTGAAGTGAAATTGTCCCAGATTTGTCATGAAATCTATCAGCATACAGTAGAAAACCAATGAAGTAGCACATAACTATATTTCTTGCAAATTTTTCAGAAAAAAAACTATATTTCTTGCAAATTTGCAAGAAAGAGATGCATAGACACAAATCATTACCTGATCTTTTCCATGTATGTCAGCCTTAACAAGTTTTGAATAAAACTCTTTGGAAACTCCATCGGCCACACCAGTCTCCTCTACATGTATGAAAGCAACTCGAAGTGCTTCATTCCTAAAACAGAAAAATGAAATGATCACACGCACTGAAGCCTATAATTCAATGTATTGAATCACCAACTCTCTCTCAACAATCATTTATCCATATCCTTAATTGGACCATACTGCTCTTATTTAATATACTATTAAAACCCTATATAATTAAACAAAGAATTCGTTCAGAGTTTGAAATAGTATAGAAGTGGTGATAATTCCAAGCCATATTAGTAGTAATTTTCTCCTCTTGCAAAGGTAAATACAATTCGAGTATTGCTATCCTTGGCTGTAAATTTTGAGTGTACTTTACATCGACTAGATGTAAAAAATGCCTTTCTTAATGGAAACCTAGAAGAAGAAGTCTTTATGAGCTTACCCCTAGGTTTTGAGGATACCTATGGGAGAAATAAGGTGTGCAAGCTAAGGAAGTCATTATATGGACTAAAACAATCCCCTAGAGCATGGTTTGATAGGTTTGGAAGGGCTGTGAAGAGCTACGGCTATTGTCAAAGCCAAACTGATCATATATTGTTCTATAAGCCGTCCAAGGCAGGTATGCAATCAATTCTTATTGTTTACGTAAATGACATTATCATAACAGGAGATGATGTATCCGAAATAGTAGAATTGAAGAAGAGATTAGCCAAAGAATTTGAGATCAAAGATCTTGGACCTCTAAAATACTTCCTCGGAATGGAATTTGCTAGATCCAAGGATGGAATATTTGTGAACCAACGGAAATATATTCTGGACCTATTGAATGAAACCAGATTACTAACATGTAAGGCAGTTGATACTTCTATTGAGACTGGTGTAAATTTCAGACTAGTTCAACCTGAAAATGTTATTAATAAGGAGAGACATCAGCAACTAGTTGGGAGATTAATCTATCTGTCACATATACCAGACCTGATATAGCCTTTCCCGTGAGTTTAGTGAGTCAATTTACGCACTCACTAAGCCAAGAACATCTGGATGCTGTATACAGGATGCTAAGATATCTAAAAGGAACTCCTTAATGTTTCGTAAGCAGAACAACCTTCAAATAGAAGTCTAAAATGATGCTGATTGGGCAAGGAGTGCTACAGATAGAAGATCAATTTCAGGTTATTGCATATTTGTTAGTGGTAGCTTGGTAACTTGGGAGAGTAAGAAACAAAGTGCGGTTGCAAGAAGCAGTGTTGAAGCTGAGTTTCGTGCAATGGCACATGGAATCTGTGAAGTCCTATGGATTAAAAGGGTAATGGAGGAACTACAGATTCCTATTTCAAATCCTATGAAAGTGTATTGTGACAACAAAGTTGCAATTTCAATTGCTCACAAACCTGTTCTTCATGATAGAACAAAACATGTAGAGGTTGACAAGCACTTCATCAAAGAAAAGATTGAAGGATTAATTTGTGTTCCCTATATTCCAACATCACATCAAGTAGCTGACATTCTTACAAAGGGATTACACAAAAGGCAGTTTAATGTTCTAGTTACCACGCTGGCTATGGATGACATATACAAGTCAGCTTGAGGGGGAGTGGCCTTGATATTATTGAATCCTAAATAGTTAGGAAATCAGATCTGGTATTATGTACAGATATTAGGATATTATGTAAAGATACTAGTTTCCTAGAATAGCCATCTCTATTTCTATATATACTCGTATCTATGTATTGATGTATAAGTGAGTGAAATATAAATAGTAGAGAATTTCTACATTCTAAACTACTATTATTATTATGTAATAAGATCATGTCCTTAATTGGACCATACTACTCATTTAATATACTATAAAAACCCTATATAATTAAAGTCCATATTAGTATTATAATAAATTTTGTTACAAGTGTCATAGCTAATTTTGCACAAGCAAAGAATATACATTTTTAGTGTTTAGCATGCAATAGTAGTAACAAATTCAAGTTTGATGCCAAACATGGATTTAACTATGATAAATGCAAGATTAATCATTAAATATTATATTAACTTATTTTATTTTATTGTAATATTCTCAACCTTTGTAGAACTAAAACATCTAGCTGTTTAGTGTTTAACAAGCAGTATGAATAGGGACAAACTCAAGTTTAAAGTGAAAAAAGAGTACAAGTATTATAAATGCAAAATAAACTATAATATCATTAACTTCCTAATATTCTATATAATTAAAAAACAAGATAAGCAAATGGGCGATAGAATAGGACTTTTATTGATATTTGGTAATAGTCTCGTAGGTTACTACAAGAGCCAAAGCTCCCCAGCCAACAATGGCCCCTCAAGCTTAACAGCTAAGACGGCAGAAAGAGAAGAAAGGTTCCCCCTCTGTGCTACCTGATTCCCTTACATACCCTTCCCCTGCACTCGATCAGTTTCTCTCTCCTCTAACAGATTCTAACAAACTCATTCCCTAACCGTTAGCTGACTCATCATTCCCTGGGTCACTAACTTTTTGATCTGCCTTAGTCTTTCTCCTGGAATATGTTAACGTGGGTTTGTGGCTCATGATATGTTCCTTCCTCCTATTTCTCCTAGAGCAAGTCAACATGGGTCTGTGACCCGTATAGCTATCAATTCCGCCTCCTGCGAAATTTGCCTTGTCCTCAAGGCAGAAGGAAGGATACTGCTATTTCAATTGTGCAGCAGCTGTCCAGGAAGCTTCTTCAATTGGTTTCCCTTTCCAAAGCACAAGCCACTCGACAATCTGCTCATGATTCTTCTGGACAGTGCGTTCAGCTAGCATTGCTTCGGGATTAGTAGGCTCGATTGCGTCGACCTCCAAACTTGAGGGAAGAGTTGGCTTGGGTAGTGTCAGGAAGAGCCAACTTATAGGCCATAGTTCCTACCTTAGCTATTACTTGAAAAGGTCCATAAAACCGGGCTGAAAGCTTAGGATAGATCCGTCGTTATGTTTGTCTGTGAGGTCTAAGCTTGACATAGACCCAATCTCCTACCTCCAGTTGAACATCTCTACATTTAGCATCAGCCACGGATTTCATAACTTGTTGAGCCCTAGTGAGATGGTATTTAAGCTACCTCAAAGCCTCGTCTCTATCAACCAACACACAATTTACAGCATCAACAAGAGACTACCCAGGGAGGAAATGAGGAACTTTAGGAGGAGGATGACCGTACACCACCTCGAATGGTGTTGTGGAGTGAAAAGAAGTATTATACCAAAATTTGGCCCAAGAGAGCCAATTATGCCACTGTTTAGGTTGCTCAGAAACAAAACATCAGAGGTAGGTCTCAAGACACCTATTGACCACCTCGGTTTGTCCATCCGTTTCTGGATGATAAGAGGTGTTCATGCGAAGAATCGTTCCTTGCAACCTCCAAAGGTCTTTCCAAAAATTACTAACAAAGATTGGATCCCGGTCACTTACAATTGTCTTCGAAATGCCATGTAATCTAAACACTTCCTTAACACAACAATCAACTACAGCCTTGGCAATAAAAGGGTGTTTGAGAGGGATAAAATGTGCATACTTTGATAATCTATCCACTACTACCATAATGACCTCAAACCCTTGGCTTTTTGGCAATCCCGTTATAAAATCCACCGAAATGTCTTCCCAAACTGAATTGGGAATAGGGAGAGGCTGAAGTAACCCAATCGAGGCAAGGGTTTGATACTCGTGTCTTTGGCACACTTCACATTCCTTCACAAACTGCAAGATTTGTTTTCGCATTCCAGCCCAATACAAACAACCGACTATCCGTTTATAGGTCTTAGTAAATTCGGAGTGACCCCTGTTGGAGTAGAATGGAATTTTTGCAAGAAATCTGGAATGGGGGAGGAGGATTGAGATAAAACTAACTTGTTTCCCTTGAACATCAGCCTCCCGATAAGTGAAACTCTGTTTCAGATGGAGGATTAGCTTGGAGTTTCTGCAGAATTTCTGTCAACCATGGATCTCTGTGATACTCTTCTCGCAACTTAGCATAATTGACCCAATTAGGTGATGAAACAAGGTAGTGAAGTTCTGGTTCCACAGGTACTCATGACAAGGCATCTGCTGCCTTGTTTTCTGGTCCCGGCTTATAGAACACTTGAAATCGGAAGCCCGTTAGCTTGGACAACCAGTGGTGTTGATCTGGGGTATTTAACCGCTGCTGCAGGAGGTGCTTCAATGTCTTATGGTCGGTGTATACTTTGAAGGATCTTCCCAAAAGCTAATGCCTCCAATGTTGTATGGCCAACACTAAAGCCATAATTTCCTTCTCATACACAGACTCGGACATGGCAATAGCAGATAAGGCTTTGTTGAAATAAGCAATAGGTTTATTTTCCTGCATAAGGACAGCCCCCAATCCAAAACCAAAGGCATCACACTCCACAATAAATTCCTTGGAGAAGTTCGGTAAAGTGAGGACCGGAAAGGAAATTAAACATTCTTCAACTTATCAAAGGCTCTTTGAGCTTCAAGTTCCCAAGAGAAATTGTCTTTCTTGGTGAGTTCGGTGAGGGGAACGATCTTCCCATAATCTTTGATAAACTTTCGATAATATCCAGTGAGACTGAGAAACCCTCTCACCCCCGTAACATTCTTAGCTATAGGCCAATCCTTAACACATTGGATCTTAGCAAGATCCATTGCTACACCTTCAGCTGAAATAACATGTCCTAGATACTCAATGGATTGTTGTCCGAATAAGCATTTCTTCTTATTTGCAAAGAAATGATGTTCAATTAGTAGTTGTAGAGCTTGTTCCAAGTGGTTGAGGTGTTGTTGCCAATTACTGCTATAGATCAAAATGTCATCAAAAAATACCACACACTTTTCCTTAGAAGTGGTCTAAATACCGAATTCATAGTAGATTGAAAAGTGGATGGGGCATTCATAAGTCCGAAAGGCATAACTAAATATTCGTAATGGCCTTCATGAGTCCGAAAGGCTATTTTATGAACATCTTCGGCCTTAATTCGTATTTGGTAAAAACTGGACTTCAAGTCAATCTTAGAGAAATACTTGGAACCATGCAATTCATCAATAAGTTCATTAATAATGGGAATTGGAAACTTGTCAGGGATGGGTACCTTGTTTAAGGCACGGTAATCTACACACATTCTCCAAGATTCGTCCTTCTTTTTAACTAGAATTACTGGACTGGAGAAGGTGGAACCTGAGCCATCAGCATCTCAAAGGTTTCCACATATTCGTCCACAGTGCCCCGCTGTGTTAATGCCTTTAACTGGGAAAACGAGTCTTCGATATAGTGATCTCCATACCAATAAACAAAGCCCATTTGAAAGTCTCCCAGTCCAACTCTGGTTTCGACGCCAAAAGGACCTTGAACCAGTGCCATGTCATGCCTTTCATGCAAATCTGAGCCAGCTGAACCCGAAGCTCTGGTGGGGTGCCCTGAGCGATGAAGTATACTTCCGCACGAGAGACCCATCCTACCGGATCGTTACCTTGGAATGGAGGCAGCTCTACCCTTTTGGCCCTGAGCTGGTACTCCGATGACAACATGGAGGTGACGCCGCTTCCTTCCGCAGCCGTCTGTACCAACTTACCATAATCGACGGACCTCGACCCTGCCTCTGGTGATCGTTTTTCAGTATGTCGCTGGAAACCTTCACGCATTTCTGCGTGCATCACCGCTAGTGCTCTAGAGAGGTCATTGACGCCTTTGTGTAAGTTCCCCAGTTGGATCATATGGTCCAATAGCTTCGTCTCCACCGCCACCATGCATGCATCCATTACTTCCCACTTCTATGACGCCATTCTCGTTTGCATACAATTGGGTCTCTCAATTAAAGCACCAATGATAAGCAAATGGATGATATAATTGGACTTTTATTGATATTTAGTAATAGTCTCGTAGGTTACTACAAGAGCTGAAAGCTCCCCAGCCAACAATGGCCCCTCAAGCTTAACAGCTGACTGATTCCCTTACATACCCTTCCCCTGCACTCGATTAGTTTCACTCTCTAACAGATTCTAACAAACTCATTCCCTAACCGTTAGCTGACTCATCATTCCCTGGGTCACTAACTTTCTACTCTGCCTTAGTCATTCTCCTGGAATATGTTAACGTGGGTTTGTAGCCCATGCTCTATTCCTTCCTCCTATTTCTCCTAGAGTAAGTCAACATGAGTTTGTGACCCGTATAGCTATCACAAGCATAAAGAATTTTTGGATCACTGTAATGATAACCATACTTTTCTTTCATAATTTCCTTTTCAATTTTAGTGATGACATCTAAAGATGGAAATGCATGGAGAATAAACTAAGAAATATTTTGAATATTAGAATTTTCAAAACTGAACAGATCAATTTAAAAATTCAATGGCTTTAACAATTATACAAATTATTTCATTCGTTTAATAAGCTTATATAACTTAATGGTCTTTCATTATGATATTTTTTTCCTTGTAAATTTGAGGAAAACAAAGTTAGTAGAATGTTTCAGATTTAGTTTTTTTTTTAAATTCAAATAACAAAATTTAGTTATACAGAGAAACTGAATTTTAAATTTAAAAATTTGCAAAGTTGATTTAATTAAACAATTTTATATCAGAAATTTACCAAATTATATTCATGTTGATTGTAACAAGCATTTCAACCAAATAATACCCTATTTTAATTGATATTTGAATATTACTTTTTCCTATATAATTGATCAGTTAATTAACAGGAAACAGGTAAACAAAATAATAAGTAAAATATTATTAATAATAAAATGCTGAATTAAATACTATGTAACACATGCAAACCAAGTGCCATAATGGCTAATATATATCAATTAGAACAATACCATACTCCAGGAACTGGAACTTAAATAACCAGTTCAAAGTTCAGAGAACATTTTAACAGAAAAGCTAAAAGGGAAAATTGATACCGCTGCAATAGAAGAGCAATATCAGTGGCCTCTGGTGCTTTTCTCTGCTTTTGTTGCCCATAAATTTGGCAGGATACCACATAAGTGAACTTCAAATCTGCTTGTGCCCGTGCTGCACGTGACAGCTCAAAACCCTGAGTGGTGTGAAAGTCTGTCTGGGAATAGTCATCCACTAGAATTGTAAGACAAACATCATGAGTACCTCACGGCAGTCCTGTCTGATAAAATAAATGACAGTGGAAGATCCAAAAGCTCATACCTCCAATTGATCTCCTTTCTAAGAAACTCTGTAACATAAGAGCTCTTCTATAATACATCATACCACGCACTGCATTTCCAAGGAAAAAAAGTAGTAGGAATATGCCACAACTAAAATAAGGTGACCCAAAACATAAGTGCATGGCAATCTAATCGTACAGAATGAGAAGACTGGACACGGGGATTAAATCAGGAAGCCAATAATAACAAAAGAACTCTAACCAGTCCGAGCTAGAGTCTGCCCTCTGTAAGATGCCCAAAAACGTAGCTCCAGTGAATCACTAGAACTTTCTTGAAGTTCCACGTCCCCAGTGGACTCTCCTCTGCCAATCCGTTCCAGAAAATTCTCCCATTCATCTAATTTTCAAAAATCCCATCCATCATCCAGAAACACATGACAAATCAAAGGAGAAGAAGCTTTTCAATGCTCAAAATGAGAAGTATGAACATTTGCAGCAAAAACTCCTCACAAACAGGATAGCGAAATCTAATAAGCAACAGAGCACAAGAAAAGGAAACCGTGCAATCCAAGTATTACATACATGTCTTGTTTATGAGTTTCTAGACCAGTTCTAATAAAGGTCTGCTTAAACATGTAGCCTTCCAATTTTGGCCACAACTTCGCTGAACAAACTTTGGAGAATCATCAACCAAATTAGATTAACACTAAACTTAACTTTCAAATAAAAAACACAAACAATCCTTTCTGTTAAATTTGCCAGTCCAATCTTGTAACAGCATCCTATTATGCCATACGAAAGAGAGAAATAGGAGAGAAAGTTAAGGGGCCTAACCCTAAGTTAGTTTCAGCCAATTTACTTAAAAGATGGGACATAAAAATATTAATACCCTAATGTGGGACATGTAATACTACTAATTCGCAAAAAAGCTAAAGGTACTGAAACAGAGGCCCAATTCCACATACTTTCAAAATAAACATTACAACCCACATGGAAATTTGAAGGTATAAATGATTATGTTGTTTGGAAATCATGACCGTCAATTACTGGCTCTTATCGTGAGAGAGAGAGAGAGCAATCATGTGTGTGTGTGTGTTCCTATGCATGAGAGCGAGAGCAATCATTTATGTGTGTGTGTTCCTGTGTGAGAGAGAGAAAGGGAGGTTACCAGGGAAAATTTTCTGAAGATAGAAGAGAATGGATATCCCATCCTCATTTTCCACCCGGAGCTCAGAGGAACTATAAAGCACAGTCTCACTGTAGTATGGGGTGAATACACTATTTTCCAAAGCATGAAAAAGTAAAGGAATGAGCAAAATATATCCTCAGATGCCATTAGAAATCATTTATTCTCAACTCTAACTCTATTTTACCTAAATGGTAGCATTTCACAAACTGGTTTTGCTGAAGGCATTTTCATAAACAGTGAATTAGTGAAAAACTCCAATCTTCTTCGTGCTTCAAGATTCTTTGGAATATTGGCTGCTGAATCCTTTACTGTGAGAAGAAGGTGCAATCGCTTCACTTGCTCCATCTGAACATAACAAGAGGAATGAAATAAAGTTAGTAAGAACATGAACAGCAAAGAGAGGTTGTCATTATAGACTAAAAACACACATCACATATACTTACAACTTCTGGATCTCTTGGCCATTCTATCCTAGAAAACAAACGACCTTCATTTCTTGCTACCGCTAAAATGTTCCAAGTATCAAGCTGCTCCCTGTATATTTTGTTATAATTTATAATCATAAGAGTTGGATAATAGAACTACTTTGAGACTTAAAGTGGAGTGCAGAGGCATCATACCTAAGATCTAAGGACAGCAGATCATGCGTAACAACTTCATATAGATCATACATAGCTTTTGCAGCACCTTTGGCAAGTTCAGGAGTTTGATCTCGTATCTGGCACACAAACCATTTTGTTTCATTAAAACAATAACCAAAAATTGCAGTCATATCAAATAGTCTGTACCTAAATGCAATAAAATCTGACTAGTTGCAATTTAAGTAATCAATATCAACATTGCTGTTGCTGTTGCTGTTTATAGAATTAAGTGTTGATTAACAAGTATGGTTTGGTTGATCAATTTGGCCCTAGCTCAACCAAACAAGGCATGATTCCAATAATTACCAAGAAACTAATAACTAACGCAATACAAGCATATTTAATATTTTCATAGCTACCGAAGTTAAAATATCTAAGTGACAGACACACAAATTCAACAAATAAATTGCAGGTAATATAAGATAATATCTAAAACTGAACCAAAAGAGAATTTTTGGCTGTGTTATATGAGGGACTCAATAGACAAAGCACAAGAAAAAACACAAAATACCAGGAGTCCGGACAGAGCTGTGAATCTTGATAGCACAAGAGGAAGCTTCTTCAGGGATAAAGTGATCAAAAGTGATTCCTCCATTATGCTGTTGTTGATTTCACGGAATATCTTTTCAACCCTATGAGCATATGTAAGACAAATGAATAAGCATCTAGGAAAAGTCACATGTTACAAAATTAATGAGAAAATTAAAAATCAAAATAAAACAGAAAGGAATAGTACCAAAGCCTCCCTTCATCATCAACCATGGAATGCAGAATTCTTTCAACACTATAATAGCATTCCTGTACTGCGTATGCCATATATTCATCCCTAGATATCCTGTTCCAGAGATCTGATTGAGTGTCTTTGCAATCCACGGCCAAATCAACAGCTAACAGGATCTGTAAAGGATATAACATGAAAAAATGTCCAAATCCCAGAATTTATAAATTATAGGCTGTTCTACCCAAAGAAGAGAAAGAAACAAACCTTGCTACTTAACAGAAACAAAGGCCATTGTACTAATCTTAGGCTTCCCGTATTGCTAGGAATAGAAAGCAAGTCCATTTCCCTGGGAAGGAGCACCAACTTAAGTGAAATGTGAATTTGAATCAGAGAAAGAAGTCATTAATACCGAAATTACAATTTACAGCCATAAATCCTTCATCTACCTATTACTAATGAAATCTTCCTCACGCAAGCTTTTAATTATCTCATTCCAGAAAGGAGCAAAAGTTCCTGCATATGCTTTATTCTTCTCTAGAGATTCCTGTGTAAACAAGCAGAATATAAGTTCTAGCTACTTCAAAGTAATCTAATGACAAATAAAAAATTTGAGTATTCCAAGCATGCAGCTCTTGGAATATACTGATACTGCACAGGTCAGATGATCCAAATTTCTGTTTGTTCCAAATATATACATGCTTTCAATAAAGAAAAAGAACCACTAATTTCAATAGACATTATTTCTCGCAGATATTTCTATTCTTTCCTTCGGAAATATCTCTCCAACTACAACTGATCTATAGCAGTAAATATACGAAATTTATGGCATCATAAGAGGCTTTTACTCTAATAACCTAAGCATCAAATGTATTAATTACCTGAGATGCTTGTGGGTTGAACGGAATCCTGCAAAACCAAATTAACTGAAATATTGCTCATGAAAAGAAAGGAGTTAATTAATTTGCACCTGCAGAAAAAAACTAGCAAACAACACACAACATAAACAGAAAGGAGAACTTCAGCAAAAACATTAAAAGAATTTTAGCAAAACCTTATTTGCTGGAAATGGGAACATAGAGACAAACTTGATTTGCCGTCTTTGCTATCCAAAATGTCCATAGCAAGACAACGCAAAACAGAACATTGAAATTTTGAAAATATGTTCAACAAACTTTTGCAGCTCTCTTAAAGTTCAGGATGCCCAGCAAGTGATTGACCAGTTTACAAACTTAAGTAGATCATTTGGCAAAGTTACCTCCCAAATGAGGAGACCACCAATCGTTTCATCTGATTTAGAAAGGACGCTTAGTATAACAAAATGGGTTCAACATCAATACGCAACAAATTTACTTTCTAAAACAAAAGGGAAGTATGATAAAAATCTAGAGTTGGGAATATGTGCCTGGTCATGCCCAAATTCAACGATCCAGCCCCGGGTTGACTAGGGATTCGGCCAAGCTTGGGCCTTGGGACCAACCCAAGCAGGCCAAACAACCCCAACCCCAACCCCAAACAACGTCATTTTGGGCAGCCCGAGCTGGCTCAAGCCAGATTGAGCTTCGGGACAAGCCCAGGCCGCCTGCTCAAAGGCATTTCAAAGAAGACTAACCAAAAATTTTTACTACAAATAAGCAACAAAACTGAATCCCATAAATCTCAACTTTATGGTGAATATCATTGATACTACTATGATCATGTGCTTTAATGTAAATAAAAACCAACCCCCTTTCTTGTTGGAACACGAGATTATTGACAAAAGCCTCTGGAAAGCTCTCAAAACGTTTGTGCACCATTTCAAGGGAGCGTATCTGTCAGCACAATATTGAGGAATTTACATCAATAAGAGGCAATAAAGTGCTTAAGCCTACGGTCCACAAGTAGAAAGAAAGTTTCTTCAAATGACCACTCCAAAATGCCATTTCATACCTCGCCTAAGCGAGCCCGTGCACCCATTACACCACCCACGATAGCTGACAATACGGTGTACCATATGTGAATGTCCATGAGATATATCTGCAAGAGAAAAGAGAACTGCTATTTAACCCGCTTGTTAAACTTTTCTACAAGGACAACCCTTCATGGATTTATGAAAATAACTTCCATAATGTCTTCAATCAAAATGACTAAGGAAGCAGAAATTAAAGTGAAGGGGCTCTTTCAAGTCAATAGAGTTGCAATTGGATTTTAATTTGTTTCACTTAAATATCTCAGATAATGACAAGATATGACAAAATTAAGAGGTCCTGTGTTCCTTAAAGAAGCAATGACCAAATTTCAAAAAGCCCACAAGCAAAATGAGTAAAGCACTCACAGCTACAACAGGAGCCCAGAGGCTAACTATGGTCAAGATATTGTTATTATCTGCAAAAATCAAAATCAGCAAATCAGTAACAAGTGCAATGAACTAAAGATGCTCTTCTTTGAATAAGTATGGGTAGATAGTGCACGCTTTAGAGGACTGTCAAAATTAGTATATTTTATCAAGACAAATGTTGACTGACGAAAAGAAAATAACATAAGTAAATATATTGAGCTGGATACGAAGAAATGATAAGGCACATAAACAGTTTAATAAGTTGAGTCTAGTAGCTATATGTGTGTTTCGGAAATTAAAGAGAGTTCACTTCCATTGAGTTGTCCCGTGCTTTTACTCCAGCCCATTAGCTAACAATGTTCAAGATAATTGTTAGCATATGCAATATGTAATATCCTATTTCCAGCAGATATATAGTTGTCGATAGACTCATAACAGCATCAATGAATGAAAAAGATTGCAGTGAGCCAAACTGTAGTACTGCATAACATTATATGCAGCTTCACAACATAAACCAGACCTAACAAACATATCCTTGAAGCCCCTTGCTAAACCAATCTAAAAATTTCCCACAACACAGGAAACTCAAACACAATCAACAAACTTACTCTTTGA
>JAOQMP010000007.1:28157672-28179117 GCA_027563575.1 Erythroxylum pedicellare
TTATTATTATTACTACTACTACTACTATTATTATTATTATTTATGAACTTAAGTTTAGTAAAATTTAATATCTAAAATCTAAATTCTTATAAGAATACTGAACGAAATACTAAGATATATAATATTCATATCCTTATAATTTTTTTTTGAAGTCATGTCCTCATAAGTCATTTTATACATAAACAGCTAATACTAAATAGCTAATTTTACCAAACATCAAATGATAAACATCTAATGCAATCAGCTGATAGAATCAGCTAACAACTCATGCAATCAGTTGATTGCCAAACAAGGCCAATATATAGAGTAGCTTGATTATCACACCACAACTTTGTCGATATTGAGGCTTTAAGATCAATTTCAGCTAATAACTGATATATCTACATTATTTCACACGATGGTTGGGCTATAGCTCTATTCAAATTCTACACTAGATTTGGGCACAACATTTGTTTTCTTGCTTTTCTATGAGACTAAAATTCGTCCAATGAAGACACAATAGTCAATGATGGATTTTAGGTCAATCTTAGAACTACCTAATCAGCATCTAAGAAACACTCTATGTGAGCATGTCGATGATTTTTATATAATATCCCTTGTACGTGAGCCCTTTAAGTAACATGAGATTATTGTAATAAGCCTCATCATACACATGAGACCTATTTTAAGTTTTACGAAAAACCAAAAATAAGAATGGCCCTTATGAAGGCAAATTCAATCGTTCTACTGCACATGAGGCAAACTTGGTTCTAATCAACTCCTAAAGCTATTGAAATCCAACTAAAGTCCATTTAGTACCGCTAATGCTTCCATTGCTCAAGCAAGTAGTAGTTCAAAGGCATTATCTTGCATTTACCTAGTTATTCTAGTCCTTGGAACATAGATTCAAGGGCCTTTGATCATATGACAAGCTATTCTAATTTATTCCACACTTATTACCCATGTTCTAGTCATGATAAAACCTATATAACAAATGGTTCACATTCCCCTATAGCCAAAAAAGGTTTGATAAATCTCTTGTAAACCATTTTTCTAAAAAATATCCTACACATTCCTAAACTTGTAATTTGCTATCGTTATATAAATTATCCAAGGACTCTTCGTGTTACCATTTTTGAATCCCACTATGTAAAACTGAGCTCGAGGAAGACAATTGACAATGTTAGATTCATAGATGGCCTCTATTATTTTGAAAATGAAGATTCAAAGAATAAAGGAGCTCAAGCCATCAATTCTAGTCAAAGGACTAAGTTGAGCTTCGACATTATAGAATAGGGCATTCTAGTTTGGTTTCTTATCAAATCGTGACAGTTAGATGTTCGAGCCTTAGCAAGTTTCAGGTCACCACCGATCAGGCTCGAGATCAGATCAAGCACCCAAAGTTTGATTGAGCTTTGGGCCAAGGTTAGACCAAGAAAAAAAGGTTGAGTTAAGTTGGGCCAAGCTTAAGCCATAGAAGGCCTAAGGTCTGCCTGACCTATTGCCATCCCTAGATGTGGCCCAAGCTCCACCTAACCCATTGCATCCCTAGATGTGGTCAATAAAGAAGAGCTTTGGACTCTAGTAGAAAAATTAATTTAATTGTCTCATACCCATCCTGATATTGCTTTTGTTGCACTCACCTAAACAAGTATATTTTGATGCAGCTTGTAGGATATTAAAGTGCCTAAAATGAAATTCTCAAAAAGGATCCTATGGAAATGTAAAAACCTACAAATAGAAGTCTATACAAATATAGACTAGGCTAGTTGCACCACTTACAAATGATCAACTTCAGCCTACTACACCTTTATTGGAGGAAATCTTGTTACATGGAGCAAAAAACAAAATGTTGTGCCTCAAAGTAGTGTTGAGGAAAAGTTTAGGTCTCTTGCTCACGAAATTTGCAAGGTAATGTGGATAAAAAGACAACTTGGAGATCTGAAGCTCCCAGTGACACTTCTCCTACAAAGGTCTACTAGGATGACAAGGTTGCCATAAATTTTATGTGATTTAATTAGGTTGTGTGTTGCAAGATTCAAGTGATTATTAGCCTAGAATACGTGATTTCAACTAGGGTGATTCGATTGTAGTTTAGTTTCCTAGAATAGCTCTAGTATAGTTGTAAGTTAACCTTTATTTTCTAGCATTCTGTCCTCATTTAGGTGGTTATATAACTATAAATCCATACATCTTATAATCTTTCAAAAAAATACAATACAACATTCTTCCAATTCACATTCATATATATCATTAATGATCATTGGCAATATATGTATTCTAAGTTAATCAAGTTCTTCACACAAACTTTCAAGGAGTTGTATAAATTACGGACACTAATTCCCATTAGGAACACATATAACATCTAAACTAACTTTTAGCATACATATTAAAAATAATACAATGTCCAATATGAATTTTATATTTGACGTTATAAATGTGAAATATACCCCTAATTATGTCTAGAACAATGACAACATAAATGTTGCTTTTAAGATGTAAATAACAAACTATGGAAGTGCATAAAGTCGATATTCTATTCACCACAAATATAACATAAACACACATATACAAAAGAACCCAAAAAGTTAATTACAAATGCATCCCAACACCATGTACTTTTTTTTTTTTTGGGTAAATCAGAAATTTAAATTAATTAAAAAGGGTTTACGTACAAACCATGAGGTTGCCTTGAAGGCCATCCCTTCCCAAAACCAGAAAGGTAACTAACCTAAGAACAAGAGGAACTCTACAAAAATAGTTCCCTATGAATCGTACCAACCACAGCATCCTGCCTACACGAATATACCAACCAAGACGACCTTTAGGAAGGCACATCTAGCCAGCTACACAAAACATTTACAAAGTGCATCTAACCAACAAGAACCATTGAAATTGGAGCATATATGTATTTTGAGAAATAAATTAGAGCATAAATATTGTTGATGCCTTTCTTGGAATGAAAATATAAAATGCTCATACCCTTCTAAAAATTTAGTGAGAATGAAAAACTACGTTAGAAGAAACACATATTATTGCTTGATAAGCACATACAAAATCTCATAGATCTTAGTAGAGCAAGTGTAAGTAAATAAATCTTGATCTCCTTAATAAATGATTATGTGAATAAATCTTGAAGTGGCTCATAATATTATGTTTCTTACTTTTCTAAGATATCAACTCTCCCACAAAAATACAGAAACTTAAAAGCGAAGTGCTTATTAAACTAAGAATCAACATAACTTCCATCTACATGTCCTATTGCATCAATATGTCTACCATTAACCTCCCAACAATTGGCATACAAAGTCATAACTAACCATTCAAACTAACAAAATAGTAAAGCCAAGTCTTGTGATAACAAGAAATAAAAACTTCTCAACTGATCTTTGGTATTAGACAATCAAGTCACATCCTTTGTCTAATTTCCAACAATAAATAAAAAATGAAGAAACCATAGGGTAAAAAGAAATATTTTGGCAGAAGCAGGAGGCTAGAGAAAAAAGTAAA
This sequence comes from Erythroxylum pedicellare, assembly GCA_027563575.1. Taxonomy (NCBI): domain Eukaryota; kingdom Viridiplantae; phylum Streptophyta; class Magnoliopsida; order Malpighiales; family Erythroxylaceae; genus Erythroxylum; species Erythroxylum pedicellare. The sequence goes on from JAOQMP010000007.1 coordinate 28,161,162, forward strand.
GGAGGTAAAGGATAAAAGCATACTAAATAAGAAAAAACCATAAGCAAATGTAGATTAGTTCAATTTGGTTAAAAATTCAGTCAATTTCAATTTCGAAACCATTAACTTAGTAATAGTTTAAAACTTACCCAGGGAATAAACGACCAGCCGTACGATAAGCTGACATTGCTTGATCTCCCTCTTCCTGAGCTGCAAAAGCATTTCCATACCCTATCCATGCAGGTGCAAAAGTTCCATCAAGACTTGTAGCCTTACTGAAGCATAAAACAAATGCAAAAAGAAATAAGTCCAATTTATAATAGGAAAAAAAATCAATAGGTTTAATAATACTTGAGATGTGTTGTTTAGTTTAGGAGACTAGGTGGCAACTACCAAATGTAGGAGCATAATCAACAACACATAAGGCAAAATTAGTTTGTTTCTTGTTTGGCTTGGGAAAGTAGTCTAGCATCGCCCTAAGTACAAGATTCTTATTTAGTTTATCTGCAAAAAGCAAGTTCCATTTCTCAACAAGTCCAACGATAGGTGCCAACTTCCAAAAAAAGTCCAATGGCAGGTGGCAACTAGGTTTATTCTTTAAAGGCCCCGGACTTGTGTTTCCTATTTTAGATGGGACTTTTGAAAACACTAGTATAAATAGGGATTTTATATATAAAATATAGAAGCCATTGAATTCTAAATTTTTAAATTGAAGAGCTTTTGTTATAAACCCTAATTACTACTTTCTTCCCAATTCGTATTTCTTCGAAATTTGTTGCCCTAACCCTCTCTGCTAAATCAAGTAGTATCAAAGCAAAAGATCCTACATACCTTAAAGGATATTTACCTTAGAAACTAGGGTCGATTATATGAGGGTTCAAGAATGAGGTAACCAACACCCACAAAGAGAGTTAGCAATGATTTTGTGAATGATTGAGGACTTGATTGGTGCGCAAAAGGCTTTGATGGTAATTGTAAAATTCAACATCTTTTTTAATCATCCATATGCCATCACTCATCCTTTATACTAAGATTCCTTGTCAGATCCTCTTTCTTACCAAACCCTTGTTTCCTATTGAGCCCATATATTTGGGAGTACATATTAGTTCGTGATGTTCGTCCTTAACTCATCAAATTAGATCCCAAGTCTGTGACATGTGTCTTTCTGGGGTACTCTCATCTTCAAAAAGGATATCGTTGTTATTATCCTAAGCTTAATAAATACCTTGTGTCCACTAATGTTATGTTTATGGTAAATCTTCCTTTCTTTCCAGTTTTTGCAAACACCAATCATAGTAAGGGGAGAATGATGATTTGGTACTATATCATGTCGCCCAGCAGTCATCCAATTTTGCTTCTACTTCAGCACCATCTCCATCCCTACTTATTCTACATGTTTATTCCCGATGACGAGATGTTCCTCACACATGTCCAGCACCAATTCTTTCTTTGTCATTAGATTCCACAGCCACTAATCTTGACCTACCCATTGCCCTCCATGAAAGTAAATGCCAATATACTTGCCTGATTTAATTTTTTGTTTCTTATGATCATTTGTCATCTTTGAGTTCTTTTGTTGCATTTGTTAATGCTATATCTCTTCCTGAAAGTGTTCATAAGGCCTTGTCTCAACCCAGCGGGCGTGTAGCAATAATAGAGGAAACAAATGCTCTTGATGCTAATAGTACTTGGACCTTAGTGAATTTACCTATTGGAAACAAAAAGGCTATTGATTGTAAGTGGGTCTTTGCAATTAAAGTTAATCCTGATGGCTCCGTGACTCAACTTAATGCTCATCTTGTTGCTAAAGGCTATGCCCAAATTTATGGTGTGGACTACTCTGATACTTTCTCTACTATGGCTAAGTTGACATCTATTCGTTTACTTATTTCTATGATAGCTACTTACTATTGGCTCTTACATCAATTGGACATTAAAAATGCTTTCTTACATAGAGACATATATAAGGAGGAACCACCTAGGTTTGTTGCTTAGGGAGAGTATGGGAAAATGTGCCACCTACGAAGATCTCTATATGGCTTAAAACAAAGTCCTCATTCTTGGTTTGAAAATTTTAGTCAAGCAGTTGAACGAATCAAAATAAGCAAGAGCAAGTCTATCATTCTTCTTGTGAATGTGGATGATACTGTTATCATTATTATTGATATCATGGGAATTTCATATTTGAAAATATTCCTTCATAGCCAATTTCAAACAAAGGATTTGGAAGAATTAAAGAACTTCCTGGGAGATGAGGTAAAAAGGAATAAGAAAGGTATTTTCTTATCTCAAAGAATATATGTGCTCAATTTGCTACCTGAGATTGAGAAATTAGGAGCTAAATCATGTAGTGCTCCTATGACACCTAATTTGCAACTCACAAATGATGGAGATTTGTTTGAAGATCCTGAGAAGTATAGGAGACTGGTTAGGAAACAAAATTATCTTACAATAACTTGTCCTGATATTGTTGTAAGCAATTAGCATTGTAAGTCAATTTATGACTTCTCAAACAATTGATCCCCAGGCTACTTCAAAGCAAATTCTGTGTTATTTGAAAAGAGTTCACGAACGAGGCATACTATATAAAAATCATGGCCACGCTCCTATAGATTGCCACTCATATGGAAATTGGGCATGATCTAAGACTAATCGAAAATCAATCATAGGATATTGTGTCATTGTTGAAGGAAATCTAATTTCATAAACAAGTAAGAAATAGATGGTTGTATCTCGCTCTAGTGTAGAAGTAGAATACAGAGCTATGGCACAATTTGTGTGAAATAATGTACATGAATCAGCTCTTCACTAAAATTGTCCTTACCAACAAAGTAATGGTGCAATAACCAAGCTGCTCTTTATATAGCTTCTAATCCTATGCGAAGAAAGAAGAAAAAGTAATTCTTCCTTAATTTTTTTGTGAATAGTACAAGGAATATTGTAAATAAGAGCTGATTTGCTCTATATTGTATTACTAAGAGAATGTAGTACATATATACATGAATAGGAGTAAATAATAGGTTAGACAATCTATACAGATACAGAAGATAATCCTAGGATAATGTTTATCTCTAAGATACTGCTATCTAATCTATAGAATCTTATTACAATCAAAGTATAATATTATGAGATAATTTGTACCTTCACCACACTCTCCCTCAAGTTGAATCATAGATATCAATCATGTCTAACTTGCTGATACATTCTTCAAACACTTGTCTTTGAAGACCTTTGGTAAACACATCTATTGTCTGCTTCTTCGTTTGGAAATAATTTAGGCATATAGTCCCATCTTCTATCTTCTCCTTGATAAAATGTCGATCAACTTCAACATGCTTTGTTCTCTCATGGTGGACTAGATTGTGTGACATGCTTAGGCCGCCTTGTAATCACAATAATGTTTTATAGGTGACTCAAAATTGATTCCCAATTCTGTCAGCACTCTCTTTAACCAAAGACTTTCACAAATCCCTTTTGCAGCTACTCTTAGTTTAGCTTCTGCACTACTCTTGTCTGCCACCTTTTGCTTCTTACTTTGCCACATGACCAAATTTCCCCACACGAAAGTACAATATCGAATGGTTGATCGTTTATCCTCTTCTGAACTTGCCCAATCTGAATCAGTATATATTTCAATTGTTCTGTGATCTCCCTTTTTGAATAATAATCCTTTCCTAACAGTACCTTTTAAATACCATAGGATCTTATAAACTGCCTCAAAATGCCTCCTCCTTAGTGCATGTATGTGACGACTTACAAGACTCATGACAAAAGCAATATCTGGTCTAGTATGAGACAAATAAATCAGTCTTCCCACTAGTGTCTAGTATTCTTCACGGTTAACAAGTTTATCCTCTTCATCCTCAAACTTTGTACTGTCAATGGGAGTGGTGCTTGATTTACATCCTAACATTCTAGTCTCTTTCAAGAAATCAAGAATGTACTTCCTTTGTGAGATGTAAATCCCTTCCTTTGATCTCGCCACTTCCTAGCCTAGAAAATACTTCATTTCTCCTAAGTCTTTAACTTCAAATTCTTTCCTCATAGCTGACTTGAGTCTCGTAATTTTCTCTGCATCATCACCAATTACGACAATATCATCTACATACACAATCAAAATTGTCCTTCTCTAATTCTAAGAACATTGTATGATCCGATTGAGCTTGTGCGTATCCTTCTGTTTTTAGGATTTTGGCAAATCTTTCAAACCAAGCTCGTGGTGACTGTTTCAGCTCATATAGGGATTTTCTTAGTCTGCATATTGTTTCCTCCTCCTTCCTCATCAAACCCTAGAGGAAGTTTCATGTACACTTCTTCCTTTAGTTTGCCATTCAAGAAGGCATTTTTAATATCAAATTGCTAAAGTGGCCAGTCCAAGTTAGCAGCTACAGATAGCAATAGTCTGATAGTTTTTAGCTTAGCCACAGGTGCAAATATCTCCTTGTAGTCCATCCCATAGGTCTGAGTATAGCCCTTTGCTACCAATCTGACTTTATACCTCTCGATGGAACCATCAGCCTTATATTTGACTGTGAATATCCACCTACACCCCACGGGTTTCTTTCCTTTTGGCAGATCAACTTCTTCCCATGTTTTATTCTTTTCAAATGCTCTTATCTCTTCGAAAACTGCTTCTCTCCATTCTGGAACTTTAAGAGCTTCTTGAATATTTTTGGGGATGTAGATTAACAATAAATGCTTTGTATTGAGAAGATGGAGCATCATAAGAGGCAAACCTCTCAATCGGGTTCATAGTACATGATCTAGATTTCTTCTATAAAGCAATTAGCAGTTATAAATCTATGTTGTTTTCTTGATCCTTATTGCTCTGAGCTTCTTCGGCAAGGACCTACACTGGTTCAAAGATTGGTATAGCTTCAGGGACAAGGAGTGTACTACTTGTTTACATCTTCCGAGAGTACACCTTAAGTGTATGAGTCAGGTATAGCTACTTCTGTATAAGGATTTGTCTTTATAGGAGATGACATTAGGATAGCTTCAGGAAAAAATGTACAAGGAGGTTCAGGCTGAGATTCATCACCACCAAACTCACTCCAATACTCCCCCTGAATCGAAGACTTGGGATAGAAGGAATCTGTCTCAGAAAAAGAGACATCACAACTAACAAACAACCTTTTTGATCTAGGATAAGTGAAAAAGGTTTTGTGGGTTAGTATTTAGACTTTGTAAAAGAACTTCTTTGATGCTTAGCAAATGCACAAAGTGTCACATTGAACACAAAGATCTTTATTTATTGAAATGTCTGGAAACAACCGTAACATATATTGGAAGTTTGGATGACCTAACCTCTTATGTCATAACAATAGTTCATCAGTCTTAGGAACAATCACACTATTACCCAAGCTATAAGGAGTAGAATGACTTTCTTCACCTTCAAAGGAGTACACTCCATCTACCTCTTTAGCACTGTCAATCATCTTCCCCGATGACAAGTCCTGTATAACACAATGGGTAGGGAAAAAATGAGCACTACAATTAACTTCTCTTGTCAATTTACTGACTAAAAGGAGGTTACATTCTAGAAACATGTAGAACAGAACTTAGTTTCATATAATCTATTACTTTGATATCTCCTTTTCCTGCAACTGAAGAGAAATCACCATTTGCTACCTAACCTTTTCATGCCTAGCACCAGGAAAATATGAATGAAACAGGTTATAATCATGTCATATGGTCTGATGCTCCAGAATCAACTATCCATTTCTTCCTACCATATGAATATAAAAAAGCTTTTATGATATTACCTCTCATAGTAGCATTAGCAACTATGCTTGTCTTCTGTTGGTTGCTGTCATTTTGGAGATTCTTTACTATTTCCAATAGTTTCCCTAGTGAAATATTCAGTTCACCACCTTGTTGTTTCTATCTATCTTCAGATTTTTCTGTTCCCCCTTCACTAGATACTTGGTAGCCTCGGTTTTTTCCCTTTTTTGGTTTCCAGTCTGGAGGCTTTTCATGGACGTCCCAACATGTGTCTTTGGTGTGACCACTTTGTTTACAATGATCCCACCACTTCTTATGACCCTTCTTACAAGGTTCACCTAGAGACATCAGTGCAGATGCTTCATTAGTAGGTATTAGAGACACATTTTATTCTTTTGGCTCCTCTTTTAGCATGATTTTCCTCCTTGTTGCTTCCCTTCTGTTGACCAGTGATTATTAGCATTGATATTGTATTGATCTTGTTATAACTACACCTATAATCTCTCCTATAATTGAGAGATTTCCTATAGTTAATAGCTAGATTATTTCCTAAATAGTCCTAGTAATTTTGTATATAAACCTTGTTCCTATGTACACAAAATATAGTATACAGATTATCTTCAACATTCAACATATTCAACATGGTATTAGAGCTCAGATTCTATCTGATTTAGGGGCTCTTCCTTTTTTTTCGGGCTATTCTTCACTGGCTGAGTGTGTACTTGCCTAAACAGCAACGTATTTTTTTCTCACCACCCACCTAGATTGCTTCAGTAGTGACTGGCGACCTCCACTATGAAAGACCCAACGTCAACTGAACCTCCACGTGTCGCCACAGACGCCCTATCGTTTCCGCACGTGAGCACCACGCGCCGCCCTCCGGCTAGTATTTCGTAGCCGTTCTTTCTCCACTAGGGTCGCCGACCTCTTGCCTCTCCTCTGGTAATGTCAGACGTATTCTTACCTTTCTGCCAGTACCCTTGCTTCCTTGCCTGTCCTCGGTGAGCTTTGAGTTTCTATCCGTCTAGTAATTTCTGTCCATATACCAGAAGCACATTTGTTTGAACAAATTCTATTTACTCTTTTGGCAAATTTTTCTTGGCTATCCTGAGTAACACTAAAGAAGATGGAAGGAAAGAAGGTAATTATCTCAAGTTCTGATAATCCTTCACTTCAAATCAATCCCATAAAACTTGATGGAACTAATTATCTTGCTTGGTCAAGATCCTGTTTATTGTTCATCAAAGCTAGAGGATTATAGGGTTATATTAATGACGACAATAAAAGACTCAACGTCAATAATTCTAATTACAATCAATGGGAGTCAAAGAATTCTCTTGTCATGTCTTGGCTCATCAATTCAATGAAGCCGGAGATTGCTCGAACATACTTGTTACTTGACACAGCAGCAAAGATATAGAAAGCTACTTCTCTGACCTATTCTCAAATAGGTAATAAAGCTCAAATTTTTTATCTTCATAATAAATTGCACAACACGAAGCACGGAGATATGACTGTATTACAGTATTTTGCGGAGTTGTGTGGGTTGTGGTAGGAATTAGACTATTATCAGGATTTTCAAGCAGAATGCTCAAAAGACACTGCTAGATTCCAAAAAATTATAGAAGATCGGGTATTTGATTTTTTAGCAGGTCTTAACCCAGAGTATGATCATATACGAGGAACAATACTTGGAAAAGATCATTTCCCTTCTATTCAGCTCGCACATTCTCTAGTACAACAAGAGGAAGGTAGGCGAAATGTTATGCTACATACACCTATCATTGAAAAGGCAGGATTAATAGTAAGTTCCATTGAAAAACCGAAACCTGCAAATACCTCACCGAATAAAGATCACTTACCTTGTGATTATTGTGGAAAATCAAGACATACCAGAGAAACCTGCTGGAAATTGCATGGAAGGCCTAATCAGAGTCGTGGAAAATGAGGTGGCTTAGTGGTAAGGGGTCAGGATCACTTGGCTAATAGAAATGAAGTGTCTGAAACATCGTTAGCTGGGGTATTATCCAATGAGGAACTTCAGGCCTTAAGACAGCTTCTCTCAAAAATAGACTCTGCTTCCACAGTTAGTGCATCAAACCTTGCCAAATCAGGTATTGAGCACTACAATTCTAAATATAATCCTTGGATTATAGACTCTGGGGCTAACAAACTTATGACAGGCTCTCAAAAGAAATTTTTAACATACTCCCATGGAAGCAACAAGGATAATGTTAGAATAGCAGATGGGTCTTTTACTTCCGTATCTGGTACAGGTTCTGTTCACTATACCCCCAATATTACCCTATCCTCAGTACTTCATGTACCCGTTTTCCTATTAATCTTCTCTCTGTCAATTCTATCACTAAAGACCTTAATTGGAAAGTTGAATTTTTTCCTGAATATTGTGTTCTTCAGGACCTTCACACAAGGCAGAGGATTGGAATTGGTAGACTGCAGGATGGCTTATATGTCTTGGAAGAAGAGCGCCTGACAGTTGCACATGAAGCTTCTTTTGGAAATGATGTGATTAATAAGGAAATTCTATAGTGGCATAGGTGGTTAGGACATCCCTCGTCTTTTGTTCTGGCAAAATTTTATCCGAACTTGTTTAAAAGAACTTCTTTTAATTCTTTGTTTTGTGAAGCATGTGAACTTGCTAAACACACTAGAAGTTCTTATCATTTATTAAGCAATAAGAGTTCTGCTCCTTTTATGACTATTCACTTTGATGTTTGAGGTCCTATTTAAACTCCCTCTCTTTCTGGCCATAGATGGTTTGTGACCTTTATTGATTGTTGCACTCGATTGGGTTTATCTAATAAAAAACAAGAATGAAGTTTTTTCATGCTTCCAATCTTTTCACAAAATGATTTGTACTCAACATAATGCTAGAGTCAAGATCTTACAGTCAGATAATGGAATGAAGTATATGAATGGTAAATTTCATGCTTATCTGGATTTTAATGGAATAGTACATCAAACCAGTTGTGCCTATACTAGTGAACAGAATGGAGTTGCAGAAAGGAAAAACAGACACATTTTGGAGGTTGCACGATCACTCAAGTTCATAATGAATCTTTCAAAGGGATATTAAGGTGATGTAGTCCTTTCAGCCGCCTATCTTATCAACCGAATGCCACTTCGAATTTTAGATTTTAAAAGCCCTGTTGAAATATTACAAGGTATAAACTCTTACACTGTACCTCCGAGAGTCTTTGGGTGTGTTTGCTTTGTTCATGTTCAGAATGTTGGCAAGTTAGAGCCAAGAGCTTTGAAATGTGTTTTTGTTGGATATTCTCCCATACAAAAAGGATACAAATGTTATCACCCCCAGTCTAAGAAATACATTGTAAGTATGGATGTCACTTTTCTGGAGTACGAGTCCTATTTCACCACATCTGCAACCCTTCTTCAAGGGGAGAATGAGATTGAAGAAGAAGTGTTGCTTGACTCTAGAGATAATGTGATCCAAGGAGAAAGAGCAATTCAGGGGGAGACAACTAGTTTTGTTCAAGAGGATTAAAGTCGGTGCTTAGATAGACCAGACTTAAAGACATACTTAAGGCGAGATAAGACAGAAAAAGCCATCATGCAGTTTGTGCCAATATCGTCCTCTTCCCTCGAAAACACTGGTGAGCTAGAATATGATTTATCTGATGATTTAGATAAGCCAATTACTCTTCAAAAAGGTGTTATAAGTTGCACCAAACACCTAATTTCTAACTTTGTTACATATGACTCATTATCTCCTGCCTATAGAGCCTTTGTCTTATCTATTTCTTCTATGTATATTCCACAGGATTGGAGAGAAATAATGAAAATTGTCCAATGGAAAGAAGCTATGATTGAAGAAATGAAGGCCTTGGCAAAAAATGAGACTTGGGAACTTATCATTATTCCAGAAGGAACACGGACGGTTGGCTGCAAAGGGTTATTCACAGTAAAGCATAAGCCAAATGGGTCCATTAAGAGGTACAAGGCGAGATTGGTTGCTAAAGGCTTTACTCAAACATATAGAGTGGAATATTAAGAAACATTTGCTCCGGTTGCTAAGATGAATACAATCAGAATCTTACTCTCGTGTGCAGCTAACTTGGATTGGGACTTATAGCAGTTCGACGTTAAAAATGTATTTCTTCATAGGGATCTGGAGGAGGAGGTGTATATGGAGATTCCTTCAGGGTTTGAAGATGAGAAGACACAAGGGAAAGTTTGTAGGCTAAAAAAGGCCTTGTATGGGCTGCAGTAATCACCACGAGCATGGTTTGAAAAGTTCAATCGGGCTATGATTACCTTTGGTTATCAACAGAGTAATGCGGATCATACCCCATTTATCAAGCACTCCCAAGGTAAGATCACACTTCTTATTGTCTATGTTGATGACATTATTATAACTGGAAGTGATACAAAAGAGATGGCTAGGTTGAAGAAACTATTTGCGCAAGAATTTGAAATTAAGGACCTAGGAAAATTGCAATATTTCTTGGGAGTTGAAGTCGCTAGATCAAGAAGAGGAATCTTTATCTCCCAGAGAAAATATGTCCTAGACTTATTAGAAGAAATCGGTATGATGGGTTGTAAACCAGCTGAATCTCCCATCGAAAGCAATCACAAACTGCAAGCAGGAACGGGTACATCAATGGACTTGAGAAGATATCAGAGGTTAGTTGGGAGACTTATTTATCTTTCTCACACTAGGCCAGACATAGCATTTGCAGTTAGTTTGGTAAGTCAGTACATGCATGATCCACGAGAGCCACACTTACAAGCTATATTCTGCATTTTGCCCTATCTAAAGTCTGCTCCAAGAAAAGGCCTTATGTTCACTAACAATGGTTATCTTAAGATAGAAGCATTTACAGATGCTGATTGGGCTGGATCTCCAAATGATAGGAGGTCAACCGCTGGTTATTGTACGCTCATAGGAGGAAATCTAGTCACTTGGAGAAGCAAGAAACAAAATGTAGTTCGTAGATTCAGTGCAGAAGGTGAATATAGAGCTATGGCTCAAGGTGTGTGCGAACTATTATGGGTAAAGAAGCTGATGAAAGAATTACAACTAACAGATGAAGGAAATTTATCTCTCTATTGTGATAACAAAGCTGCCATTAGTATAGCTCACAATCCTGTTCAGCATGATAGAACAAAACACATAGAAATTGACCGACACTTCAGGTAGGAGAAACTTGTAAATGGCTCTCTGCAATTATTCCATGTGGGGTCAAATAAACAACTGGCAGATGTCTTCACCAAAGGACTCTGCAACAAACAGTTTCATAACCTCGTTTGCAAGTTGGGCATGTGTGATATCTATGCACCAACTTGAGGGGGAGCATTGACTAGAGATTATTAGAATTGACACTGTATTATTTGATAATGTTATCCTATAATCTCTCCTATAATTAAGAGAATTCATAGAGTTAATAGCTGGATTACTTCCTAAATAGTCCTAGGAATTCTGTATATAAACCCTTGTTCCTATATACATAAACACAAGAAATACAAATTATCTTCAATTTTCAACACCAAGAATCAAGTGTTTTTGCCCTTTCAGTCTTTTCTTAAAATGATTTGTACCCAACATGATGCTAAAGTTAAAATCCTGAGATCTGATAATGGATTGGAGTTAATGGATGGAAAATTTCATGCTTATCTAGATTCCTATGGAATAATACATCAAACCAATAGGGGGGAACTAGTGTGATTCAGGAGGATCGAAGTTGGCGATTAGATAGACCAGATTTGCAAACATACTCAAGACAGGAAAAGATAGAAAAAGTTATCATGCAATCTATGTCATCATCTTCCTCTGAAAACACTAGTGAGTTAGAATGTGATTTATCTAATGATTTAGACAAGTCTATTGCCCTTCGGAAAGGTGTTAGAACTTGCACTAAGCACCCAATTTCTAACTTTGTTTCCTATGACTCACTATCTCCTCCCTATAGAGCCTTTGTCTTGTCTGTTTCCTCTGTATCCATTCCACAAAATGGGCAAGAAGCATTGGAAAATGTGCATTGAAAAGAAGCTATAGCCGAAGAAATGTAGGCCCTGGCGAAAAATGAGAACTCGTCACCGCTCCAAAAGGGAAAAAGATAGTTGGCTGCAAATGGGTACTTACCGTGAAGCATAAGCCAAATGGATCTATTGAGAGGTACAAGGCAAGATTGGTGGCTAGAGGCTTTACTCAAACATATGGAGTGGACTATCAGGAAACATTTGCTCCTGTTGCTAAGATGAATACAATTAGAATTCTACTATCTTGTACAGCTAACTTAGATTGGGACTTAAAGCAATTTGATGTTAAAAATGCTTTTCTTCATGGAGATCTAGAGGATGAGGTGTATATGAAGATTCCTCCCCGGTTTCAAGACGAGAATACACAAGGGAAGCTTTGTAGGCTAAAAAAGGCCTTATACGGGCTAAAACAATCACCCAAAGCATGGTTTGAAAAGTTCAATCGGACCATGATTTCCTTTGGTTATCACCAGAGTAATGCAGATCATACCTTATTTATCAAGCATTCCGAAGGCAAGATAACGCTTCTCATTGTCTATGTTGATGACATTGTCCTAATGAGAAGTGATACAGAAGAGATGGTTAGGCTGAAGAAACTCCTTGCTCATGAATTTGAAATTAAGTATCTAAGTTGCAATACTTGGGAGTTGAAGTTGCTAGATTAAGAAAAGGAATATTTATCTCCCAGAGAAAATGTCCTAGGCTTATTAGAAGAAACCCATATGATGGGTTGTTAACCAGCTAAATCTCCTATCGAGAGCTACCACAAACTTTAAACATGAAAAAGTATATCAGTAGACATGGGAAGATATCAAAGATTAGTTGGGAGACTCATCTATCTCTCTCACACCAAACCAGACATAGCATATGCAGTTAGCATGGTAAGTCAGCATATACATGATCCACAAGAACCACACTTACAGGCTATATTCTGCATACTGCGCTATCTAAAGTCCGCACCAAGAAAAGGCCTCCTGTTCAGTAACAATGGTCATCTTAAGATAGAAGCATTTACAGATGCTGATTGGGCTGGATCTCCAAATGATAGGAAATCAACCACTGGTTAATGTATGCTCATAGGAGAAAATCTAGTCACTAGATGTAGTTGCTACATCTAGTGCGAAAGCAGAATACGGAGCTATGGCACAAGGTGTGTGCGAACTCTTGTAGGTAAGAAAGATGATGAATGAGTTACAAGTGATGGATGGAGGAAGTTTATCCCTGATAACAAAGCTGCCATTAACATAGCTCACAATCCTGTTCAGCATGAAAGAACAAAGCACAAAGAAATTGATCGACACTTCATTAAGGAGAATCCTGTTCAGCATTCATTAAGGAGAATCCTATTCAGCATGAAAGAACAAAGCACATAGAAATTGATCGACACTTCATTAAGGAGAAACTTGTGAACGACTCTTTACACTTATCCTATGTGGGGTCTAATGAACAACTGGCAAATGTCTTCACCAAAGGACTCTATAACAATCAGTTTCACAATCTTGTTTGCAAGTTGGGCATGTGTGATACCTATGCACCAACGAGTGTTGACTGGAGTTATTTCGATGTATATAGAATTAATATACAGTGATCTCTTGCTATAATTGAGAGATCTCTCCCTATAATTGGGAGATTTGATAGCTAAGAATATCCCTTAATTATTCCTAGGGCTCTTGTATATACTATAGAAATCCTATATAGATATCTCAATTCAATATAGAATTGTTTTCTATAGAAGTGCTTTACAAACAAGCAACAAGGATAAGCTGCTTCATATCTTAATAGTGCATGATCTAAAGGGAGTAAAAAAGTACCTCCTCCATGATAAGCCTTCCAACCAAAGGATCAGCATCTTGCTTAAGCGCCTCCAAGACCTCTACCATCGCTCTCACAGTCACAAATATCTTTTTCATCTCTAAAGATCTTAGTTCCAATCTGAAATGAATAAAAAGAGAACATATCTTAACCCCTTATTGAAAAACACATCCACAATCACCACTAAAATGAAAAAAGAAAATGGTTGCAAGGTAGACACAACACATGTCTAGCTAACTGCTTGCACAACATATTCAACACAAACATCCTATCATGAGCAATAGATAGATTTCAAAATAGTAAAATCTCATTCATAGACATCATGCAAACACAAAAATACTTAAAGAACACAATAAAGCTTATGTTGCAAAAGTTGCATAAAACATTAAAAATGCCACCCAGAATGAAAACAAGAAGATCAAATGAGTATTAGAACTTGTTGATCACGTAGTAATGATGAAAAACTAAATCCAACATACAGGGCAGATTACCTTGTTGGAGACTACTAAATAATATGTCAACATAATTTTGCAAAAGGACCAACTTTAGATTTTATCACATATATGCATCTTCATTTAGATTTATAACACGTTTCTGCAATAACCTTTTCCTATGAAAAATGGCCGAAAAATGAGTAAATGGTCACCCAACACACTTCATGGTCTACAAAGCAAAAATGATAAAGTTCCTCTTGCACGTAAATGGAGACATAGACTCATAAATGTCTCCAACCAACAATAAGTAACATAATCATGACAAAAAAAGTTAACATGGCCATACTCTCCCAGATTAGCAGTGGTAAAAGTTCCAGATTCCCGCCACTTTTGAGCCTCTTTTTGGATATCATCCACCCTATGTCGTCTCTTATAGCGTTGATAAAATTCCCACAGGTGCTCAATATCACGATTTCGATCTATTTGGGCACTACCTTTTTTGGCAAGTTTTTGCTGCAAAATAGTTAATACTTGATATCTAAAACAAGATATAAAATCTAAATGCAAAAAGGATGAAAAAAAATCAATCAAGACTGTCAACTCCTTGTATTGAAGATGATAACACTAAAGCTCAAAACAATTCCTATGCAGCAATGAAATTATAATGCTTAGAGGATACCTGTATTACAGACATCAAACCAGTCTTGAACTGAAGAACACCACGACCATCACTATTTGGATCCAAGCTTTGCGCTAAGGAATATGCCTGCTCACACACTGAAATTGAAACAATAGGATAGAAACTATAGAATCCATGATTTTTTAGTAATAATCAGAGACACCATAGCTGAAACCATGACCTCAGCATTGATGAAGGTGCAGAAGTTGTAATTTCTTCAAAAATAAAAAGTTAGTTACACCTTCGTCACATCAATTTCACCGGTTTACCATCCTTCAACTTACATTGTGGCCTAGCTCTCTCTACCTAATTATGTACAAAACCAAACATCTTCAACGCTTAACATAATTGTTATTTCCCTTCACCCGCCAAATTTTCTCAGCAATAGACTATCAATACCCACTAAAGAAGCATAGCAAAAACATCCCTTGACAAGCACCATAACTACTTAAAAGCTCAAAATTTCCCAAGCGTCACGTAATCCAGAATTCATCATTATTGCAAACAAAGCACCAGCCAGAAAAATGAAAAGTAGACCGTCAACTGAAATTAAAGTTAAGGAACGGAGAGAAATGGGCAAAACAAATAATTAAATAGAATAACACTTACGAATTCTGGCGACAGTAGGGTCCTCTTGTTGAATCTCATCAGCGACCTGCAAGATAGCTTCAATGTTGGTGGAACGGACAAGCGACGCTGGTACGGCATCGGCGATACCGGCGGAGGTTCGCCCGTCGCCTTGGCCAGCATTCCTCAGCTGCTCTCTCTTCAAAGTAGCTCTCACAAGTCTCTCCCAGTTATCGCGAACCCTAGGCATTTTCTCCGCTACCTTTACAAACCCTAGATTTGTCCCGGCGAGAATGGTCCGGTGAGTTTTGACTCAGTTCGAGTTGGATCCTTTGGCGACTCAGATCTGTAACTGTTCAAAGATGAATCGAATATAAAAATGAAAAGAGATGAAAAGTTCAAATTAAAGACACAGCAATCAAAACTATATATATATATATGGAGCGAAGTAGGAGGAGCGATATGGTGATCGCGACAAAAGACGCATTGAACATGAAAATATGACTGTTAATTTACCGTATTGCCCTTGAAATCGATTATCTGAGAATCCTATTGTTGCTTTGTGAACGTTGATATTAAAGAATTTGATGAACTAGATACGTAGTGGATCGACTTGACTTGTACTTGATTGGGAAAATTGCATGGTTGGTGCAGAGAATTGATCCTTCACGCGTTAAACTGGAAGCGCGTGGTCGTAGGTGACTACTTAGTCCGTAAGAATGATGTCTCATGTTTTACGTTTATAGTTACGCTTGACGCTTTCAATTTTGGGAGCACATGATCTCGTTAGCGTATTTTAATTTACTATTATTTAATTTTATTCACATATTTATATAAATTTTATATTATGAGGAAGATTTAATATAATAAAATAAAAACTGACTAATTGGAATAAAGAATCTGGTCTCTTCAATTGCCTTCATTAATTCTTTCTTTTTTAATTTAAAACATTAAGTTAAATTATATTTATTAAAATAATGTGCTCTATCAAATAATTTAAGTCATACTCCAACGAAAGAATGTACATTTCGACTTCAGGTTGTTTGAAAACTTTTGAATTGAATTCAATTATATTAATAAGATTGAATTGAATTCAATTTACATTGTTTGGAATAAACTCAGTAATAGTATAAATGAATTCAATTATACTCTTTGGAATGATAATGAATATAGTAAAGTATGAGAATGGATATTATTATTATAATTATGATGGTTGGTTAAGAGAAAGGAATTATTACTACTACCATTAACAATAGTTGATGGTAAAAAATATTAAGAAATAAAAATTTATTATGTTTTAATTAATTAATTAATCATATTTTAATTATATTGTAATTAATCATTTACAATATATTGATTAATTAAAATATTGTAATTAATTTTAATTATTTATTTTATTTTATTTTATTTTATTTTAATTAATCAATTAATTACAATATATTTAATTAATGAATGAATTGTATTTTAATTAATTATATTTTGGTAATTAATCATTAATAATATTTTAATTAATAGTTTTTAGAATCCAATCAAATGAAACACAAGAGAGTGATATGTGAAGTAGTCCAAAGAATGAAAGAGCAAAAGAGCAAGACGCCATCTTTGAATGGCACAAAGTAATTCATGATAAAAAATACAAGGCAAAGAATTATACTAAATAAAAACTCACAATAAATATATAAACTTTGATGAATGTCTAATTATAAACTCATAGCAAACAACAACTTTTTATTTAAAGGTGTCTTCCTCAAGCTTTAATATAATTGAATTCCTATACTTTGAGGAATGAATTCAATTTATAAAAAAAATGGGTTTCAATTACCTACATGAAATGAACCTATCTATTTTTCGTATTTCCAAACATATGAATTAAATTCAATTGCAACATTTCCAAATATCCCCTTAAAGAATTAGTCTAAATATTAAAAAATTAAATTAATCCTTGATAAATCATTATACATTAGTCATACTACTATTTAAAAGATAATGATTATCATCCAAGGCCAAATAAAATGAGTCGAGTTTCGGTCGGCTTAACCCAAGACTCAATAATATATAAATAAAATGATATTATTTTTAAAAAATAAATATCAGGCAAAATTAGGCTGGCTCTCTTAAGATTCGATGAGCCCGGACTCAATATTACATTGCCCAAAGTCTTCTTTTATTGCCAATGTAATTAATCTATATCAAGGAAAATTCAAGATTTATTGGTAAATTGAGATTATGAATAATAATCCGTAGAAATTAAAATTATAGGATCATCTAAGAAACATCCGGAAAAGATTTATTGGCCATCAAAAGTCTATGATAACCGAAATTGAGCATGTTTTCTATCCCAACCATAGACGTGCTGAGTATTGTAGATCGATCGATCAAACCTCTCTGTAGTTTGTCCTTACTGCAACCTGAAAAATAGGCTGTCACTTTTAATAGAGATGGAAATTTGAGATGTTGATTGTGGATTTGCTTCACTACTAGGGAAGTTCTCCCCCTTTACTTTTCAAGTTCTCTTTTCTTTACGGTCTTCCTTAGGGTCGTGCTATGGGCCATGTTTGATCTGCATACTAGCGTGTTAATATTAAATAATCCGAAGTAATAATAATCTATTAATTTAATTGGTTACATTATTATATAAATTTAATGTACAAATAAATATGGTAAATTTAAAATTTTGGAATTAAATTATTAGTAAAATAATAAATTTTTAATTAAATTATAAACATTTTAAATTTGTTCT
>JAOQMP010000007.1:28201923-28214714 GCA_027563575.1 Erythroxylum pedicellare
CAAATCTCAAACGAACTCAAACACTTTAACATAGCATCATGATCCTTGTTATACATTTGTGTAAAAAAAATGTCTGTAAAGATAAAAAAAAATATGATGATCATAAACCTTGGATATCCTCATCACATAAAACAAAACATGTTAAATAAAAAAAAGCGCAAATACAAAAATAATCAAAAAATCAAAACAGAAAATACAAAAAAATAGAGCATACAAAAATTCGAAACACAAATAAAGAAAGAAACTTAAAACAGAAAACATAAAACACAATAACTTCAATTGTTAAAAGTAGGGTTTACCGTGACACCCCCAAGATTGGAAATTGAAGAAAATGACATGGATCATGTAGATTTCAAGTTGACAAACACAAAAATAGCAAATAATAATAATAATAAATTAAAGAACTCACCTTTGACTGCCGATTAGATTAAAGATAGGATCGGTTTCTTGCTAGATAGATGAACTGGAGAAGAACGTGGTAGTAGTAGAGAGAAAGTGTCTGGTGAAGAAATGAGACGAATGGTCTCTTTTTTTGCTATTTATACACTTGGGCATGTGTGGAATATTAGTAATAATACGAGGGTATTTTTGTCCAACAGCCCCCGTGTTTTATTTTTGTGACAGGCACAAAAATGTTATGTCACGGTTTTGGAAGGAACAAATAATTTGTATTTTTGTGAGTTGGCGTCAGAACAAAAATAGGCAATGTCAGTAACCAAGCACTGCTAGGCACATGATTTTTGTGTTTAGTTATCTATCTCCACCCGCGGAAACATCAACCACACGCAGCGCTTTGGAGTCTATAGGTATGCCTTTTCTTCTTTGTATTCGGTCAAACGTAACAAGTTCATTTTAATTTTAGTGCCTATTTGGTTCAGCTTTTGGAGGGTGAATAAGTACTTTTTTCACCGCAAAAGTTGTTTTAAAAAAAACTGAGTGTTTGGTTGTAAAATCCAAAAATACTTTTTTTATAGAAATAGCTTTTTTGAAAGCTAAAATACAGTTTTTTGATAAGCTTAAATTTTAAACTTTTCAAAAAAATATTTTTTCAAGTAGATTTTTCATATCAATTAATGAGCCTATTTTTTAGTCCCTTTTACCTTTATGTTTTACACATAATTCCCATAATACCCACAATACCCACAAACACATCTTCACGTTTATTTTAAGATTTATATAATATTATTTGACTTTTTTTATATGTTTTAATATTTATTTTTATATTAGTTTTACTTATATTATAATCCATATAAAAGATTTAGTTAGATATATTTTTATTTATGTTTTATATGGATATAATAATTAATATATTGTGCTTTGCATATTGTTTAATATATTTTAAATAATATTTATATGTGTAAATAATTTTTATTACAAAATAAAATATAGTTAAAATTAAAAGTACTTTTTATTTTTATGTTACCAAACAGTCTATTGTATGAAACTCTTTTAAAAAAAGCTCTTTTAAAAAAGTTATTTTTAAATAACAGCCAAACAGTCAACTGACTTATTAGAAAAACTTTTTTATAAAAGCTCTATTGACAAAAGCTCTACTAACAAAAGCTCTACTGATATAAGCTCATCCAAACAGGCACTTAGTTGAGCTTGGTACTTCGTACTCCCATCAGACGAGGGTTCTGATCCTTTGCCCCATTTTATATAAAATTATGTCATTTTATGAAGAAAAAAAAAAGGTTAGATCAGGATATGATATGATATGAGGAGCTTAAGTCCTAATTTTACACTTATCAGATCTTTTTAAAGTAATAAAATAAAATGATTAATTTTTTAATATTCAAGCTCTAAATTTTTAATTAATTATTCAAAAAATGTATAATTAAATAATTCAATTTAAAATATTGTTATGATATTTTATTAATATGGTTGATTAACCATATAAAGACTAATATTTAGAAAATTATGTGTTTTCTTTAATATAATTTTTAAATTTCATTTAAGAAATATATTAACAATTATATATTTACTTATTTAGTTGATACTTAAAAATTATACGACAAAAAACGTTATGTTAATATTTTAAAATTTAATTTTTATATCACTTATATCAATAAAGATCATGTTCAAATTACATTATCTGATTTTTAAAATTTTGAATATTTAGTTAAAATTTAAATATTAAAAATGAAATTTTATAAGAAATTAGAATTTGAAATTATTATCCTTAAAAAGTGCAAACAATTAGGAAGTTGTGCACCTTTTGTGGGTACGAAAATTAGTAAATTGTGTAGTCAAGACAAATTAGTTGGTAAACTAAAAATTAAATTAATTTAAAATTAATATAAATAATTTAAGTAATTAATTAAAATATTAAAATAGTGTTTATAGAACATAGTAAAAAAGAGTATCCGTATTGTATGACCTATCCTCCTCCGACTACAGACCATAATCTTACTTTTAGTAGAAAGTCAAGTTGCGCTTAGAGATCTCACATCTCACCAACATCAATAGAGATGGCATACGGATAATTTGCATTTTCTTTCAACTCATTTGTTAAAGTCTAAAGCTTAATCTTTTTGAAAATTTTAGGGTAAATTTTATTGTACTTTTCTATAATTTAATCTATTCTCAATATTTTCCTTAACTTTTAAAAAATTACACTTTATAGTTTTGATTTCATAATACTCATCCCCTTATCACTAACTTTCATTATAGAACCTAATTATGAATATTAAAACGACACCAAATAGTGTCATATGTAATGTAAGGAGGTCGATTTTGAGCAAGGGTAAGAAGGTTCACTCAAGGCCCATGGTTATTAGAGACCTATTAATTATCAAACCATACCTAGAAAGAGTTTTTTTTTTTTAAAGATTTGAAAGGAATTTATTTAAGGAGCAAACATTAATCTCAATTTTAGTAGAAAAAGAATAGTTTGGTCCATCATCATACATACAAAAACTTCTTTTTAAGAGGCAAATAGTGATGATAGAAGTGAGTATTTCAAAATAAAATTACCCCAACTAAATACTAAGATTTACATTTTTCTAACTAAAATTCAGTCAGAGAAGACCTTAAATTCAAGAATTTCGCCTTAGTCTTACCTCCATTAACATCATTCTTATTTAAGTAAGAATCATATCTCATTTATTCTCTCAACTTTATTTTATTTTACTTTATTGCTTTCAATTTTAGTTTTTTTAGCTCTTTAATTTGAAGAATTGGTAAAATTTTGAAATTTGAAAATTGATTATGAATATAATAATGTTTTCAATCATTGTTAAATTTTCTATTTTCAAATTGAAACTCATACTAAATTTTGGGTATAATTTATCTTTCTTTTATTTCCTATTTCAATTACAATTTATGCGAATAAATTAAAATTTGTTAACTTGATTATGTATTATATTTGTCAATTGTGATTTTAGGAATAATTTTAATTTGAATTGACGTTTATTTGGGTATTTTTTTTCTCTCTTTCATTTCGCTTATACCATATGTGATAGTTTTATCTCTTATTTCCTTCATTTACAATTTAGCAGTCTTTCATTTATTAAGTCATAATTAACTTTTTTTTATTTATAGATTCAACTAAATTTGTATGTATAAATTTAATTTTGTAAATTATTGATGAAATATAATTTTAATATTTCTATTATGTGAATATTATTGTTAATCTCTATTCTTTTTGATGAAAAGTGAATCACTGTTATTCTTCAATGTTTTAGAATTTTGAGTATGATAACTTTTATCATAAAATTTTACTCATTTTTTTCATTTTAATATAGGATATTAAATTTGGTTTTTTATTTTTTTCTTTGTCCAAGATAATATATATTTGTGATAAATGATCGAGTTATTGTTGTTCTACTACACCTACCTACTTCTTCCAGTTCCATACATATGTTTTTATTCTTTTTCTAGTTCAAATGTGTTATAATTTTTTTATATAATGTTGTCTAAAAAGTATTTGTCCTACCTACTTCTTCCAGTTCCATACATATGTTTTTATTCTTTTTCTAGTTCAAATGTGTTATAATTTTTTTTATATAATATTGTCTAAAAAGTATTTGTCTAGAAATGAAAAGGAAAAAAAGAGTAAGATAGTTAATATCCTAAAAAAGAGTTATCAATAAAAATGTTAAAAGAATAACTCTTCTAGTGAAAATTAAGAGAAATTGTGTAAAGATAATTTTGAACAACCTAATAGAAATTGTGACGAGATTATTCACAAAAATGTTATCAATTTAAGTAATTATAAACATGTATCAAATGCATCCAATATAAAAAATTTAAGAATAGATGAGTAACTAATTCTTATATTAAATATTTATAATCTTGTGTTTTCTTTAAATAGTACATATTTGCATATTATTGATTCGTTGAGGCTCTTGTTTTTACTTTGTCTCGAGCCTAGAAACAATCCTCAATATGATGTACAGTGATATGTATTAAAAAGTTCTTAATTAAATTAATGATATGGAAAATATATTTTATAAAAACTAAAATTATATAAAGGTTATTAATAACTTTTTAGATTAAATTGGAATGAAATTGTCAACCTAGAAAAAAATTGCATTTCAAGAAAAGGTAAGCGTTTTCACATCTACCAAATTATTGTCAAGCATGCATTTAAGTACCGACGTCCTTATACTAAAAGAGACGTCCAACTACTTCTGCAGGTAAAAAGATAAGTGAAAGATTAGCCCCGAAAGAGGACCATTTCAACTCATTTTCCATGAACAAATAGTGCTATCAATCCATTCGCTTTGCACCAAACCCGATACAAGGACAGTCCAATAATATAACTCTATAATTGATGCCGTGAGATAAGTTGATCAAAGCCTCGAGCTTTGATCAAATATGTGATCCAAGAAGCTACATGCCTCACAAACATGGAACCAAACAGCTTGCGTACATAAAAAGCAAAGCGACTTAGCGACATCATCGACGCAAACTGCACTTGCCTTGGAGCGCCTGAGCTAGGGCGCAACTGTCGACAAGACTTGAATAAACAAGATGGTCGGTTGCAATTCGTGAATGGTGAACATGAAACAGAAAATTGGAGAGTCTTGTCGGGGGCATAGGGTGGCTGTCCCGTTTTTGGGTGCCACCCTATGTCCTTATCTATCTATCTATTTATTAACATTATTGGAGAGTTGTTGGGACACAGAGTGTGGCTGTTTACAGTTAGACCTCTAAAATTTATTTGTAGAATAGAGATGTGCAATGTGAGTTGCACGTTTTGTTGAAGTTTTACAATAATTGCTTGCCTTGTGGTCCTTTTCGCACCATCGATTCGTACTTCATATTTTCCCGGTGGAAGTATCACTATGTTTATCCTCCGGGACCCTAGAATAGCCATTTAGGGGTGACAATGTGCTCAATTTAATTTGATCAAAATAAAAGATTAGGATTTGAATTCATCCACTTTAGATTTAGGTTTAATCAAGTTTAGATTCAAATTATAATTTTCTAAATTCAAATATTTTGAAATTTTATTTAAATTAGGCTAATCTAATATAAAGTAAAAAATTTCAAACTAAATTTAAATTAAATTAAAAAAATTAAGATCCGAGCATTTATATTCTATTAGACTTTAACTTGAAAAAAACTTCTGCTTATCCAAGACATTGCCACTGTTAATTTAGGGAAGCAAATAGTGCACAAATTGAATTTTTATATGACCAATGTTTAAAAAATTAGACTGAAAGTTGAATTAACAAGACGAATATTTAAAGTTTAAAAGGTTTAACTGGTATTAAAATATTATAAAATTGACTAAAGATTAAATAAAATTAAAGAATTTAAAATATGATTGAAAAATATTGTTCTCATCAATCAAATAATTTAAAATTTAATTAAAAATTGTTAAATGAAAATTAACTAATTTATTTTAGTTTGTAAAAACTGATTAATTTACAAAATTTGATCTATTAGTTAATAAATTAATAAGTTTTTTACAATAAAATTTATTAAAGTAAATCGAACTAGAAATTAAAAAATAATCAAAATTAATTAGATCATTCAAGATTTTTAAAATTGAGCCGATCTAATAAATTAAACTTTTTAATGATTCCATACAAAAACAAGATAACAACTTCAATTCTTCCAAGAAAAATTGGCCAAAAAGACTGGTAAAATAAAAGCAAAAGTAGCCATGAAATGACCGCTAGTTAGTAAGTGTAACATCTTTACTCCTCATCATCTATAAACCTAATTACTCAAGTGACAATCTCATGGTAGCTTGTGCATCTAAGAAATATAGTAAGTACTACATTCATTAGCAGGAAGGAAAAATTTAGTTGGCATGAGCACCAACTCTAAACACTCAAATAGCTTCAAGGTCTAGAACAGCTGTTGCAGAAATTTGATTATGTTCTTTCACCACCATTCTCTTCATCTCCATGAACCACCTAACCATCCTCCCTACATTATCATACAAACCAAGAGCAACGTATAGCCCAATACCTGCAATTATCCCATTTGCTATGGAGTAAGTTAGTGGCATAAGAATCATGGTCATAAAAGCAGGCACTGCCTCCTTCGTATTCTCCCACTTAATGTCCTTAACCACCTTCATCATCATAACCCCAACTACTACTAGTGAAGGCCCTATTGCCCATGGAGGCACACTTGTCAGTAGTGGCACAAAGAACAATGAGAGTGAAAAGTAGACTCCAACAATTACTGCAGTTAGTCCTGTTCTACCTCCTTCTCTGATCCCTGCTGATGATTCTACAAAAGTTGCAATTGGTGATACTCCTAGTGCAGAACCTGCTATGGTAGACCCTGCATCAACCATATATGCCAAGTACTGCCCTTCAAAGTCTCCGTTCTCATCCACAAAACCTCCTAATTCTGCTAATGTATAGGTTGTGCCTGTCGTAGCTAGAACATCAACATATAACATAGTCCCCAAGGCTAGCCACACTTCACTTCTGTTAAATTCAGTGAAACTGATAGCTCCAACGGTGGACTGGATCTTATGAAAATCTACCACCTTCTTGAAGTAGTTGTAGTTCTTGTCACCGAGTGATGTATAGGGGAAGTATGACACAGGAGTGCCTCTAATCCAAGAAATGAGTGTCACAAATATGATTCCATATATCATGCTACCTTTGATCTCCTTCATCAACCCAAAACATGTAATTAGGAACCCCACTGTCCCAAGCCAAAAGGTCGGGCTTTGCATTCTGCCGTCGATGCATTCTCCGGTGGTCGGGTTTGTATTGGCGCAGGCTGTGACGGTCACCAGAATGGACGGGTCTGGACCAACCAGACCCACACCCTGGTGGCTTTGTAAGCCTACAAATGCAATGAACAAACCAATACCCGCCGCACAAGACAGCCTGACAGGACTAGGGATGAGCCTAGCAAGCTTTGCTCGGAGACCAAGTGCAGCTATAACAAGAAATGCACAGCCCTCGACCAAGACGATGGCCATAGCTGTCTGGTACGAGATTGAACCAGAGCCATGAAAGCCTACCATGTTGTAGGCCAAGTAAGCATTAGCTCCCATACCGGGAGCCAAACCCAAAGGCAAGTTGGCCAGTATTCCCATAGCAAATGACCCTATCATGGACGATAAAACAGTTCCCACAATGAGGTCACTCCTGGTCTTTTGAAGGCAGTTCTGGTAACCATCGTTAGGTTTAAACATGCAGTCAGGAGAAGCAGTACGGTTCGCCGGAGCAGAACAGTCGACGATGGAACAAGTACCTCCGGAATCTGCGAGGATAGTGGCGTTAACAGCGATGATATAAGCCATAGTGAGGAAAGTGGCAGTAGCAGCACGAAGTTCCTTGGTGAAAGAACTTTTCCTGGCTTCCAGTTTAAAGTATCTACCGATCTTGCTCTTTGCAACGACATCATTAAAGCTTCTCTCCATGTTCTTCCATGAGCTTGGGACACTTGTGAAGAACCCAGTTCCCATACTTGGACATAAATCACCTCCCATGTTCTTCTTCACTCAGAGATCCTCTTGTTCTATTTGGGTTTGGTCAGCGATGAAGAGAATCTATGTCAGAATGCAGAGAACAATGTTCTTGTTGATGATTGCTGGATTTAAGGGATATGTATGAGCGTGGCACAGCTTTCAGTATATATATATAGAGAAATACGGGTTGTCTTGGAAGGGATGAGTACCGTATAAACGAGTTAAAGCGTAAGGGTGGTCAGGTTTTTGCTTTCTTATTCTAAGGGGCAGATCTTGGCTCAAATTATCATATATTTATCATTATACACTTCACTTACCAAATCCCGTGATTCAATACTAAATTAATCATCAAACTTGGAACTTTTAAGATGAGGTTTAACAATGATGTAATAATTTAATGTGTGGAGTATGAACAGAGAGATGCTCAAGTGGTAAGGAGCTTGGTTCTTCTTTAATAAAGTTTGGATTTGATCAGTTTTGTGAACCTTTGGAGAACTTTTATTTGACAATGTAACACCGATATTTATGTTCTTTTGCTCATAGTTATAGTTATTTATTCTAAGAATAGTAAAGAGATGATGATTCTAAAGTTTAAATCTAATTAAATTTATGATAAAATTTGAATTGAAACTAAATTGAATTGGGTATTCTCAATTCTAAAATCAAAATTTTGCCAAGTATGATCCAACTAGGTTTTGTCCGACTCGATTTCCTTTTTCTAAACCTAATTTGTTATAATCAAATAATTGGTAATTAATAATTATTCAGTTCTAAAGTGATCAATGCTTCGTACCATTTATTAATTTAAGAGGACCGTCTTTACTTTGATCTTAAGGCCAACTTCACGTGTAAATACACTTAACTTTTGCTTTTCGGGAAAGAGAAATACCTAATCTTTCAGATATATGCTTTTAATTTACTATTCAAAATCTAACAGTCAAAGTTTGTCAACAACTCAATATTAGTCATATCAATGATCAGTTTCAATTAGGGTTAACCTAAGAGGATTTGACAGGAGATATCGAGTGCGAAGACATGCACGTTATGATCCAAAAAAGCGAAAAATACAATCCAACACGGATGGCCTACGAATCTGAACTAATACTACCTACAAGTCATTACTCATTAGAAACATATAGGTCCACCTGCCATAGGTCTAGGCACAATCAATATTTATATTTGAGGCATTTGTGGTTGTTATAATGGTATCCAATCATATATATTGTGGTTGGTATAATGGTATCCAATCATAGTCTAAATTTTAATGTCCACCTTTAAAATATTTAGCCCTTTCATTTAGTATTGTAATTTGAAGTGCTTATGTTTTTAAGTATGTCTTATGTAAATCGTATATTAAATGTTAGTCATTCAACAAAATATTAATTCAAAATCAAGTGATGAAGTCAATTCAATTAGTATTACAACTCTAATAAAACTAACAATATCTTACAAATGGCATGTTTTGAACAAGTCAGTATTTTAGTTAATTTACTTGACGAACTCTAAATCAAAATTAAAAGAGCGAATTCAATTGAACTAATATTTAAAAGTTCATTAAAATGTATAATAGCTCACAAATCAAATGTTTTTAATAAGTTATTTGATGAATAAAGTAACGGAATTGATCTAATATATTGACATTTATAAGTACATAAGAATAGATAATAACTCGTAAATTACATATTTTGGATAAAATATTTAACAAATCAACAATTTAAAATTAAGGGATAAATTCAATTCAACTAATATAGACTTCAATATGCCATAATAAAAGTCACCCAAATGAGAAGATAAATATGCGAGGAACAAACCCTATGAGTTGGAGCAATATCTTCGAATATTAGCACATTACAAAGTGACCATGAGGTGGAATGGAATTTTGCAAATGCAATAGGTTCGAGGGGGTCATATTCTAAGAATCAAATGAGCTATGCTTTTGGTACCTGGAAGGAAGAAGATACACAATTGTTGTCCCACTAGAATATACTTGAAATTTTGTTGGGATTTGGATAGGATATTGCTTCTTTTTCAGGAGTAGCTTGATAATTCCAACTTCCATATCTTTCAATGATCTGATTTTCTTAAACTTTGAAAGTAATTTGTTCAAGGGAATCCATACCAAATTTCTTGCACGCTTGTTGAAGCATCAAAATGGGTTGAATTACATATAAAAAATTATTATAAGATCTCTCACGACAAATGGTGGAGATTTACTTTATACTATGTGATGTAATCATTTAATAATAGTACTGTATTAAAGACTAGAGATCAAATATGAATACATCTATTTTAAATTAAGGTTTACTCAGACTTTTATTACTTACAACCGAAGTTAGAATTTAAACTAAATTTTAAATTAGTGTCAAATTTAAACATATTTCGTCTCGACTCAAATCTTAAACAAATATAGGTATTTAAAACATAACACATCCCTAATTGATATATCACATTAGACTAAGCGGCCTTGATCTTGCACTAAAATAAGCATAAGACAAACCCTAAGAAAACTGAACTATTTGACTGTCTGTACACATGCTATTTGTCTATAGCATGTGTAGGCAATCACATGCGTTTCGATGTAACAGAAAACTTTAAGCTTCTCGTAACTTGTAAGATTCTATCTAATCAATAGAGCTCAAATCAAATTTGCATTCAAATCTTTTGTAAGATCTCTATCAACTGTCTAAAATAAAAATGTTATAACTAATAAATAAATAGAACATTTCTATGAACTGTTTGAAATAGAAATGTTATAACTGATAAAGAAATTGATGAACCAATAATCTAAAATTAAATAATAAATTTAAGCAAATATAATATATTATAAATAAATATAATAAGTTGGATAGCTAAATGTCACTATTTTTTAAGAATTTGTTAACTATTAAGTAATACAATTTGAAAGTATAATTTAATACCTTGAAAAGAGAGCAATTTTAAAAAACTTATTGCATAAATTATTAGTACAAAATTTCAAAAAAAGATATATTATATAAAAGGAGAAAGGTTACTATATTAATTTATGTTAGTGGTGCATGCTTAATGGGGTTGGAGATTTATTAAATGCATGAAGCTGCAAATGGGTTCCTCTTTTCAGAGACAAAGAAGAGTGCAAAGAAACGAAAAGAAGAAAAAGACCCATGTAGTGCTCAATCTTGGCATTTACTTAAAAGGTCATATAATTAGTAGTTGCACACAGAGGTGGCAGCAGAAAGGCACTGCTTTTAAGCCCCTATTGTGATAAAATTAAAAATATATGTAATAATTTATAATTAATATAAATTATTTAATAATATAAAACTGAACTATTATCAGGGAAGTGATTTCACCATGTAAGGCCCTTGCCCAACTTTGTATAATAGAGTCGTGTTCCTATGCCTGAAATTACAGCAATTTTTAGTTGATCTATGCTCCCTACAAGCAACTCGCTCTGCCTCTTCCATAGAAGTGTACCATAACCGTGCAAGGCAAAATAAGAGGGCACAACTAAGGCAAAGAATTCACTAAGCCCACAAAGAGGTAGATTGTAATATTAGAAACTAGAGAATATCATGTCTAAATGCATAATTATAGTACCTGGCGTAGAAGTTTGTCAGCTTCACGGCCACGCACAGGAACAGCAGTCCCATAAGCATGGAGTTCGCGAACAACAGAGCACTTTTCCATTAGCTCTGGGCAAGTAACGTTACCGCCACATTTTCGAAGACGTAGTAAACCGACAAAGTATATCCGATGCAAAGATTCAGCATAATGGTCAGCGACACAAGCTGAGAATGTAATTTAACCTTAAGATAATTCAACTCATAGTAGTTTCTAACATGAGCATTCAACAGTTAATTGCTTTTAATCACGGCATTTATACCAAAGTACTTTTATTCAGATGGGAGCCCCACGAGAACTCCACCAAAGCCACTTGACACGAATCGTTTTAAATAGAGGCTCCTAAGCATTCAATGTCCTAGCGACACAAAATAGTCCATGAAGATCATAAGCAGCATGCACCAATTATCGAGCTTAGGGATGGCAATGAGTTGCACCTCATCAAATTTTTTAAAATAAATTTTTTTAATTAGATCATTGTTCAGATTCAAACTTATCGGAGACTCAATTTTTTTATATAAGATTATGTTGTTTTGTTTAAAATAATTAAAGTTCGAATTTATCTCAGCCTAATCCTAACTCATTAGTCGGCTAATTGCAAATAACTAAATTGAGGCTCACTAACCAAAAATTTGTCATCACTGATCAAGTGTGGACGAGGCATGTTCCCTACCTAAATATGCATAATAATTTGACACAAGCTAATGCCTGTTGTACATGTTGTACGAAAGAAATGTTTCCCAGCCTTCATTTGCTGTATAATCAAGATGAACAAGCTCTACTTCCTCTGGTTTTAATTTTGTGATGAATGTCCTAAGTTCAATAAAAAAATTATTTATCAGGAATGTTGTAATAAGAACCGGCTTATGAAATCTTTGATTAAATAGTAGAAACTTTATCGGTTACCTAAATTCCAGCCTCACGAGTACGGACATCTTGGCATTTCAAGCAGTGAAATTTTGGTTCGTACTGGCCGGTAAGTATTGTACTAGATCAAAACTGATATAAAATAAAGAATTGGTATATCAAATTTAAATATCGGTCGGCTCATTTTGAATGATATCATTTAGTACTGTTGGTACTGAAAGTTTTAAAAAATATGAGAATTTTTTTGTAAAATTTTAAAATCTCCTACCTTCCCTCTTATCTCTCATTATTTTTTAAATTTTTTTAGTTAGTTATTTTATTTACTTCAACTTTTATAATTATTGTAAATTTTTAATATTTTTAAAATAATAATAAATATTTTTATTACTAATAATAATTATAAATTAAATAAAACTTAAAATAAATT
>JAOQMP010000007.1:28223640-28244929 GCA_027563575.1 Erythroxylum pedicellare
AGTAAGATTCATGTTTTTTTTTTCTTCAGAATATGGGACTCATATCTTTAGTTATATCGATTGAATTTTTTTTCATTAAAACTCCTAATAACGTATTAACTTGTATGAATTCCATTGTTAAATTTGACTCTAACCTAGAATATTTTTATAATCTTATCTTTAAGATCCATGCAATTCTTATTATTCATGTTTTGATCTATTCATACATAAAATTTCTTAATATCTATATAAGAATTATGAAATGAATCACAATGCTAGAAAATTCCAATTCAAATACAAGAAGTAATCATGAATAATTTCCAAGGAAAATTGGGTCTACTATTAAATGAAGTAATCAATCCAAACAGATAGCTCCAAGGTTGATCTCATTTAGATCTATCCTAATTTAGTTTGTACAAAGATTAAAAAAACAACAAAAACCAATAGAGAATATAAAATAGAAGAATCATTCTCATAAGTATTAAATCTTAAAGTGTTCACTTGAATCTTAATTGAAATCTTTTTTTTTCAAAGGTGCTTTCTTCTTCTCTCAGTATGCTCTAATTCGTATTCCTAATAATGGTTTTTGTTTTATTACTCTCTCTCTCTCTTATATTTGAAGCCATAAAATTTTAAGACATCTTGACAAATACATATCTAATATGAACCCGTGTTTTCCCCAATTAAAAACTATCCAATTTATGTAAAATTTAATATAAACACAAGATCCTAATATAGACTTGTGTTTGACCTATGTTCCTCAACCACGAACATAGGTTCAACAAGGTGTTATGTTAGTGACATTTCTCTAACCCATGCTAAAAATTCTCCAACTTACTTGAATTTGTTTCTTCTTTATTGGAGAGCTAAAACAAATTGAGGATCACAAATGAACCAAGTTTCAAATATCGCTATAGATGTAGTGACTTAGGTATCTTTCAATTATTTTATGCGAATGTTATGCTTTGGCTATTTGGTGCTTCTTTAATTATTATTAATCTAATCCTTAACTCATTATAATCTTTTAAACGGATTTCAAGTTTGGCTTTTAAACATAGCACAAGCTCCTTTCATACTTCAATAGGTGCTAACCCAAATGTAGCCCACTTTGCTATTTCGATGGAACTAATGCAACTATAACTCTCTTTTAAGTATTTTGGAGTAACCATCACAATAAGGAAGCTTACATTCTTGGATTGTTCCCCTATTTTAGACTCTATACATAGGAAGATAAACAATTGGTGCAACAAAGCATTATCCTATGTAGGAAGGATGAAGTTGGTAATCTCAATTCTAAGGATGAAGTTGGTAATCTCAATTCTAAGTAATCTTTAGACATATTAGTGTCCTCAATAACCTTTGCCTAAAAGGATTATGAAAGTAATTGAGAAGCTACTTAATGATTTTTTATAGAATGGAATAATAGTAAAACCAAGGTTCCTAAGGTTAAATGGTCTAGTGTTTGCCTTAAGCAAAATGGAGGTTTATGAATAACTTATATTAGAGAAATGAGTAAATTTTTACCACCCAAAATTTTTTGGAAGCTTTCTATAGATAAGGAGGATCTTTAGGTGAAATGGATCCACCTTTTCTTCAGAAGAGGTGAATTTGGTACATCAAGGTTAATGCAAATAAATCTTAGACTTTAAGAAAAATCTTACTTTGCAGGGACCTAGCTCAACCTACAGTGAAGCATAAGTTTAGTGATGGGAAAAGTGCATATTTTAGGTTTGATCATTGATATGAATTTGGTCCTTTATAAAAATTAAGAGACTTCCAATCACTTAAGAGTATCATTCTTGCTCAGAACAAGGCGCAAGCTCTAATTAAAGATAATATAGAGTCCTAGCTAAACCAATCCATAAGGGTATTTAGGGAGATCATTGATATTCTTTGAAACTACTTGCCTAATTTAGATTCTATTGACAATATTATGGAAAGAGGACAAATCCTTAATATTTACTACTAAATCCTATAAAAAGCTACCATTGGATTCACTTAATCAGAAGCACTGGTCTAGCCTGATATGTGATATGAATATAAGCCCCCTTCATTCATTCATTCATTTTATAGGTCACAATTAGTAAAAGACTTGGTACCAAGAAAGTGCTTATGTTCTATATGTCCAAACCAAATTGTATGCTTTGTGGATTTGAACCACCTATATTCTTGATGCAAGTACTCCTCATATTTATGGAACAAGATTATCAAACTTTCTAGACTATATTATGATTGAACATAATGGATACACATAATTTCCTAGGATATCATATTCCATTGCCATACCAAATATGATTAAATGATATTTAGGATAACCTATGGTGCTTTTGTTTATTTCATTTAGAAAGAAAGAAATAAAATGATATTTAGTGATAAAGCTTCTAATACTTAAATCACTTTATAGAAATTCTTGCTCAACCAAAACTATTTTTAGTTGAATGAATTTTAATAATTTTAGAAATAACTCTTTGAATTTAACAAAAGTTTTCAAGTTGATTGCTCCTTTCAAAGACGCATCAATCAACTACTTAGATATGTAACTCAGTCCACTATGAAATGTCTACATTCATAATCCTAAATCAAGTCAATAAGGTGGGTACTTCCTTAACAACTCCTTTCATCTTTTCCAAGTGTTATATAATGTCTCACTCTCTAATTGCTAAAAGGACAAGATGTCATTCTTAAGTTTGGTTATATATATTAGAGGGAAATATTTGTCTAAAAACTTTTTATCAATACCATTCTAATTAATGATAGATCTGTGAGGAAAGGATTAATGTAAAAGGCAATAAACTTAACCTACTTTCATCCTTTAAAACTCCACTAATCTTGAAAGTGTTATAGATCTCCAAAAAGTCAACAATGTGTGCAATTGGATTCTCATCAAGTTATTGAACCATATAAAACATGTAGAGTTTGATCTCAAAATTATTAACCTCCACTTGTAGACTAGTAATGCAAGATTTTGTCCCTATAAGCGACGATCTAATATAATCCATTATATTATGAGAAGATTAAAAAATGACTGAAAAGATTAAACATTACTTGATATATGACTGTATTCAAGGCAAGTTCCATACCGTAACACTGATGTTGAAGATATAGTTTCCTATTTAGTTGAGTTCAAGTCATTGTTACATGATGAAAATAAATAATGTAAAACTCGACCTATATTTTAGGCATTTGAGTGCTTATGTTCTTCTCCTTAAAGAATTAATAAAAAAGTTTGATATAATGATTTCAAGCATAATTATGTTTATGAGAGATGCTTATTTAAAGAGAAATAAAAGACCTACCTAAGATGTTGATTAGTTTTACTTTCATTTAGATTAGGGTTAGCTTTCTTTAGAGAGAGAGAGAGAGAGGGGACTTAGAACAAATTTAATAGTTATCCTTAGTGAGGCCAGAGAACAAAATCATTGTAAAGAAGTAAATCACTTCAAAAGATAGAGATCATCACAAACATTTATAACGGTTTCTTCATTTTATTAGTTTTTTAATCTTAAAAATGATTTTATATCTAGATTAGATGAAACCCTAGTTTACATTTTTATGTTTTGTTTTTAGTTTTATGTGAAAATAATTATTTGTTTGAAAAATATATATGTTGATCTTAATGCTAGTCAGACACAAATGAAAGCTTAGACTTGCTTTTATTTTGCAAGTAGACATTATTGAAAAAAACCTACATATGAATTAACCTAGGCACTTTTATTACAGATTGAATAAGGTACTAAATATGGACTCACATGACACTTCTAGTATTAAGGAAACCTCATGTGAAGTTTTAATAATCTTGGTACATTCTTAGATACGTTAATTATATATATATATATATATTAGTTTGTCAATTGAGGGATAGGTGGCTACAAATCAAAAGGTCAAAGTTAATTAGAATAGGAGACTTCTCCAATTAAAACCAAATTATCTTAAAATCACTAAAATAATATTACAAAATGATGCTGTCAAAAATTTTACTATAGATGGTCTATCATATCTATCATTTTCTACTTGTATGATTGTTTCTAGTGGTGCTTTAATTTATTTAGTTTAATTTATAATTAGTTTTAATCATTCACGTTTTTATTTAATGACTAAATAATAGTAGGAGGATTAGACTTACAACCTGTTTGGTTTAAAGGCTAGAATAAATAAGGAATAGAATAATTATTCTTAGAAATATAAAAGATGAGGAATAGAATAAAATAAATATTACTTTATTTGATTTACAGCTAAAGAATTTATATGTCAGTGTTAGTAGTAGTAGTAGTAGTAGTAGTAGGAGGAGGAGGAGGAGGAGGAGGAGGAGCAGTAGTAGTAGCAGTAATAGTAGTAGAAGTAGTAGTAGTAGCAGTAGTAGTAGTAGCAATAGTAACAGTAGCAGTATTAGCAATAGCAGCAGCAGTAGTAGTAGTAGTAGTAGTAGTGGTGGTGGTGGTGGTGGTACTTCTGGCATCTGGTATTGTAGAGCTTGAATGGCACATCGAACAGTGATGCTGTGGATACTCTTTTATTTGCTTACATATCGTTATTTTCCATGCTGGACTTAATGATTCAAAATAGTCAATGAATGCCATGTTATTATTGAAGATTAGATTGTTGGCATAAGAAGACAAGCATCAGTTTCAATAAAGCAAAAGCATGTAAGGTCCTTTGGACCCTTTAGTTGTACATAGTTATCTTTTTCTTTTCTTTATGACCAAATCTTTTACTTTATGTCTTTTCCTTTTTCTTTATGTCCATCATGTTGTCCACCCACTTTGGCTTTTAGTCTTTTTCCGTTTGTATAAATAGGCAGCTTGTATGCCTTCTGAAGACACAATTAGATATCCTAAATAAACGTTCTCTATTTCCTTGAAATCCTCTCTTCGTATCTAGTCAAGATTGACGTTCAAGCGAGTTCAGCAGAAGATTAGGTAAGAAGAATGTTATTTCGGTTTTCTTTTTGTCACCAGTATGATTATATTATGATCATAATGCTATTAATTCTATCAGTCTATTAATTCCTACATTTTAGCATGACATTTTCATATTTCAATCACAAGCAATATCTGAATAACCAGATTCGTCAAACTGACGATCAACGAGCAGCATTTGAAGAATTATTAATTGAATACACTGCCAAAAATAAACATGCTCATAAAATATATCGCAATCCAAAGTATCAGATTCCCAAAGATCATCCCCTCTATCAAGATGCACAAGATATTAAGAACACTGCAGCAGCACTTATGCAACAAACTGCCGACATGATTGAATTCATTACACATTGTATTACAGAATTATTTAAGATTAGAACAGTTTTTGTAAAACAACAAATGAGACTTATAGATTAATGGCTTATTTTGATTATAAACGACAGCTTAAGCAACAGATCAGATTTTATCAGGAAGTAGAAGTAGAACAAGAAAAGTTTATTCAACTTTATAAAGATCATATATCCTTAGCCCAGGAAAATCAATGTTCCAGATTACTAAACGAAGCAAGAATATTACTAGATCAAACTCTTTGGATTTATCAGTCAGTTAAACAAGATAGACTAGAACTTCAACAAGCTATTAAAATTCTCATTGATTAAAACATGACATATCATTTAGTATATTTATTTAATTATTGTTTATATTCACTTCTTTATCAACTGTCAATATACGCAATCACTATATTCGAATTACAATCTGTATTATTATTTCTCTTTCTTAGCATTATGTTTATACCTTCTAATCAATTATTATTCTACTTTGATATTAGCATTGATTATATTACCATTTGTCTAAACTATTTATGGAGACAAATATTTCAATTAGATACTGATATAGTATACATAATAGATCATGACAATGATAATATTATTTTTGAAATCAACCCAAATAATCAGTTTTATTATTCCGAAACCGAATATTCTGATGAACTTAATAGTACAGATTACGAGAACGTAGATGATGATATTATTTACAATTTAGAATGATTTGCCCAATTTGTGAAGATTTAGAAGAAAAGATTCAGTATACACATAAACTTATTAATCATTATTCAGCTCATATTCAATATAATGAAGAAAGAATAAATTATCTTAATTTTATTGGAATTAATCAATTTGGACGAAGACCCTATGAAGAACATTTATCAGTAGTTCAACAATTACATGAATTATATACTAATCATTTATCTCATTTAGAACATATAAGATTTGTAACACATCAATTCTATCATTCAGCATGAATATTTCACAAGATAAACAGTCCACCATCCTAGATGTAGACAATTTAGAATTAACAGAATCATTAGGAACTTTTCAAGTTTCTACATTAATAAATCAACATAAACAAAAACAAATTGCAAAAGCTCAATTAGATTTAAAAGTAGGACAAGATATACAACAATCTGTTATTAAAAAATTCTTTAATAGACAAAATATCATCTATTTTGGGAAAATGTTATATGAAACACCTATTAGAATTGATCAATGTACTGGCCATTTACGAATTAGTTTGATTGATCCTGAACAAATTAATAAACAATTACAACAAATACCTGAAACTAAACGAAAGAAAATTGGTTATATCCATCTATCAACAATTCAAATTTTATTAAAATCAACTTTTCAAGAAGGAATAGATACACCAATACGAATGGCAATTTTAGATGAACGCATGACCAATCTTAATAATCAAGTATTGGGAATGATGAATGGCAATCTTGCTTATGGAAAAATAAAATTTAATACTCGACTAAAATTAGGAATCCCTTTACTCTCTTCTGATTTACAGAACACTATTACAATAGCATATAAATTCTATAAAGATAATCTCATGACCCAAGGACAATATCCCTTTTCTTTAACATATCAGATTAGTTATGCTTTAACCAACTCTCATCATAGTATAGATTTTAAACATACAGAACAAATATATTTAGATCATCTCTTTCAAGATGTAGCAAAAGTAGGAACAAAAGTTCAACCAAGATTACAACCACTTCCTGCAATACAATATCCCTTTCAACAACCATTAATAGATCGAAGACATTCATTCTCTGAAGCATCCTCTTCCACCATCCCTTTTCTTAGATCATTATCAACAAATTCCCAAAGACCCCTTTTTATCGAAAGACCAATACGTATTACCGAACCCTACAATAATAAACAACTCGATGAAATTCAAAATCAAATTACACAATTAAGCACTTATTTAGAACAAAAGTTATGACTTCTTTAACCCAACAGCTCGATCAGTTAGCAGATAATCAATTACAATTAGCACACAAAATTGAAGAAGTAGCAAAAAGTCATATCGAAATAATAACTCTTTTACAACAAATTCAAACCAAAGTTGAATTAATACACAGTAATATGTAATAACTCTTTTACAACAAATTCAAACCAAAGTTGAATTAATACATAGTAATATGAAGCATAAGGGAATAATAATAATAATAATAAATTTTTTATTCGCCCTTATTTTTACTAATCCTCTTTTATTATTTCAACCCTTTTGGTAAGAATCCCTTTTTTAACATTAAATTTGTCAATGCAGTTAATCGTCCAAATCATTGCTTATTTTCTCTGTCTTCATCAATAATTTCTCCTTTTTCTTTTCTCAATTTTTTGATTTTTTTATTTTGATCTTTTGGTTATATTGGAGTCCTTTAATTAGAATTTGCAAGAGTTAGTATCCTCTTTTATAGTGGGAGATTTTTTATGGCTAAGTTTTTGTGCTGGTTTATATATATTCTACCACCATATACAAGTGAAGGTTGACAAATATTTTGGTTGATTGCTTAATGGATTGAAATATTGATACAAAGCTCTTAACTATAACTTTGGATAATTGTAGCATGAATAATTTTCAACAACAACAACAACAATAACAACCCGTATAAATCCCGCTGATATGCAAGATTTGGGAAAGTTTAGTAGTACCTAACCTTATCCCTAACATGTAGCATGAATAATATTATGATTGAAAAGAAAAGAACAAGATGTAAGTTGGAAGCTTGATGATGGATGGGGGATTACTCCATATGCATTGTTTTGTGCGTACAATGAATTTTATTGAGAAGGATGGCTTAGAGATAATCAAAGAAGGATGAAGTCAGTTCAGAATAACAAATTATATTAGATTACAATGCCCAAACAAGCTGAAAATTTTGAAGAAACTATATGACAATGACATATTCCACATAGAAAGAAGTTAGT
Organism: Erythroxylum pedicellare; assembly: GCA_027563575.1. NCBI lineage: Eukaryota > Viridiplantae > Streptophyta > Magnoliopsida > Malpighiales > Erythroxylaceae > Erythroxylum > Erythroxylum pedicellare. Next base: position 28,231,814 of record JAOQMP010000007.1, read on the forward strand.
TCTAAATTTTCTAATAAGATGGAATTCCATATCAAAGATGCTAGAGTTGGCAAGTAAGTATATTGATATGTTTATTAAGAGCAATAGGAGTTGACACCTTCATATACTTAATTGTCGACAGAAGACCAATGAGAGCTAACAGAAGCAATTTGTGTGAAGTTGGTGATGTTTCTTATTATTACTATTATTTTTAGGGAAAAACATTTAAATTTGCACATTTATTTTGCTAATATGTGTGACATCAAGTTATTTGATTTCAACAAGATGCTTCAGATAATAGCAAAGTAGATAATAGGGAAATCTGAAAAAATATAAGATGGAAGAACCTCAAATTTTTTATCGATAGTTTTTTTTGAAAATGAATGGTATATTACGATAAATAAAACTATTGACAAAATTCATGAGTTCAAGGCAATAGATGCCAACTGTTAGATTACAAAATATCTAAAGAAGGCAAGAAGAGAAGATTACAAAGGAAGAAAATGATAGGCTTCATAAATTCACAACTACCATCCGCTCTTCATGTCCAAGGAAAGGGAAAGATGTGTGTTTTTGGCAAATAAACCAGCTCTTATATGATTAATGACGTTATCCGCTAGCTAATATTTTTCCTCTTTCTTGTTTGTAAATCAGCGTTGGTTTCGTTCCTTCCAAATGCTATATATGGTGATGGTGAATGTTGTTGTATAAAGAGAGGCATTAGGAGTACGCTTCTTGGTTTGCTTATGGTCTATTGCAGTACATGATTCCATTCATAGCTATCATTGTGAGAAGATAACAAGTGCAGAATCTGGCTCTAAATAGCCTTAGAATAGCTACAGAGGAACAACAAATGTTCATGATTCTCAGCTGCCATGTTACATAATAAGCATATATCATCAACTCGCTCATACCATTGATTCCACACTTTGAAGTCTGTTTTTTATTGCAAGCCATGTGATGAAGGCGACCTTGGGACTGATAGAGATATGCCAAAGAAGAGAAAACCAAGGGATGACTATGGAACAATCAGACAAGAGACGATAACAAGATTGATTGGAAACAACCCCATTCGAGTTTAACTGCTAGAAGATGATATCCTCCGCTGCTGCATTGTTTAAGGTAGGAAGATGAGTAATGAGTGCATGAAAACCTTTGAAGTTTCCAAGCCAAATGCCATGGACATTCAGCGAAGAAACTTTAGAGTTTAATGGCAGTCGATTGTTAAGCCTTTAAAAATCAGTACTATAAGCGAGGGGACTGATTGCTAACCAATTATCATACCACACCCAGTTCTTTTCTCCATTACCAGTAGAGTGCTTCATGTGAGGATAAATTAATTATCGTAACTTCTTCAAGTTTTAAGAATCCAAGATATGTCTCTTAAATAGTCAGCCTGCCAGAAGTTAGCGTATTTCAAGAAGTATTCATGAATCTATTTTGTCCACAATACATTCCGATCCATGTATAATCTCCACAACCCTTTGCACATCAAAACTTGTTGCATTTGTATATTGAGATAATTCCTAGACCACCATGCTTTTTTGGTGTGGTAACTTCACACCATTAGACGCGAGCATTCCACAAGTTCCCTACTTGTCCTAACTAGAGAAAGGACTTCATAATTTGGTCTACGTATTTGATTGCTTTCGGAGGCAAAGCAAACATGAGCAACCCAATGGAGATGGAGAATTGTAAGCACTAAAATAATGAGTGTAAGTCAAGCTGCATAAGAAAGGAATCTATTCTGCCATGCCATCAAGTTTTGAAGCCATAATTGGGACTCCCAAATAATGAAAAGGAATGGGACGGTGATGGAATCCAGTGATTCTTCTAATGTCTGCATAGTTTCTCACATCATCTAAAGTATAGAAGTAACTCTTCTCTGAGTTATGATGTAGTCCAGACCATTTCACAAATAAATCAAGCACATGTATCATGATTTGGATGGAAGCATAATCAACCCCATACAAAAGTATCAAGTCATCAACATATAATAGATGAGTAATGTTAAATTCTTTACATCTATGGTGATACTGAAATCCACCATTTAGAGGAAGTATCTTGTTTAAGAGTCTAGAAAGTCTCTCCATTACAAGGGTAAACAAGTACGATGATAAAGGATCACCTTACCTGATCCCCTTTGCAGGTTTGAAAGGCAAGGTGGGGGTATCATTCATAAGAATACTCAATGAAGAAGTGGTAATGCAGGTCATGATCCAATGAACAAATTTAGGCGAAAGATGCAATGCTTCGAGACAAAGCCTTATAAAGCTCTAACTAATTGTATCAAAGGCTTTGAAAGAATCAATCTTAATCAAGCAACTGTTCAATTTCTTATCCGAAGGATAATCCTTCAGTAACTCTTGCAGAAGTAGAATGTTATCGCCAGGATTCCGCTCAGGAATAAATGCGCATTGTGTATAATTGACAGTTACCGAGAGGATAGACTTGAGTCACTCAGCAAAAAGCTTTGATATCACCTTATAGATAGTAGAGCAGTTTTTTGGGAACCAAACATATATAGGAATGATTGATGACCTGAAGAATTTTGGTAGGTTCAAAAAATTCCAAAACCGCCTCAGTAAAGAGCTTATCGTAAACATTTTTCATATGATTTGTTTAATGATTATCAAGAATATAAAAAGCTAGATCACAGTACCAACTTCATCGTCCTCAAGCATAATGGGAAGCTTGAGTCTTTATTTTAAGAAATTCTAACATCAACGTCCGGATAGCCATCGTACCTCGTCCCCTTTCGAAATAACGGTAAATGAAGCTCCATCCTCTACAAACTGCAACGCACTGCACAAAAACTCTCAAAAGGGAACCTCGCACTTATTATCGTTGACTAACCCAAATCGATCAAATTGGAGAAAGATCAAAACTAAAGAGCACCAAATGTTTCTGGAAAATATTTCCCCATTATGTAAACATCCAGAACTCCAACCATCATTTCTTCAAGTACCATCATTACTTCTTTGTCATATATCTTTTGATTTGATTGAAAATAATAATAATGGAGACTAGCCTGCATTAAAACCATATCCATTACTGCCTAAGCCATCCTATAATGTTCGTATCCAGGAGAAATATCTTTCATCAAACTCAAGAATTTCATCGCGCATCTTGAACTAACAAATCATATTCCAGTTTTCGTATAATTATTGACTCAAAATAGTCCAAAAAACCTATGAGCACACAATTTTGGCTCACGACCACTGTTGTTCATACTTACAACTCGACCGCCTGAAACTCTTTAGGTGTCACTTAATGTCAGTCTCCTGGTGAGGATAGCTCTCAGAGTCGACCAGAATGCTGGAGAGACCAAGGCTGCAGGGAATATAGAGGCATCCAATTATGAATTTCATCTACAATTCCATGCCTCCATAAGCTTCATGGTCTCCGATTTCAGGTTCATAGACACTATGACTTAAATATTAATTTATGTCCTACAGTCAATCACTTTAATTGTACTTCAATAAAAATTATTTAAGGTTATTATTTTTCTTGTTCATGTTTAGATATATATGATAGAGTTCAAGGGATAATTTTACATTGCAAATAAAATTATAATCAGATTATAATAATGAGATTCATATTGCATTTATGTATTATTTCTAAATTGTTTCTAGTCATTGTTCTATTAAAATTGGACATTAATATAACGCAAAAAAGACTAGCACAAGTTATGTTTTTCCTTATGAACGAAGTAGTCGATCTCATAGACTAAAATATAGAGATATTTAAACAAATATGTGGGTGCTTGCTAGAGAATAAGTTCACTGAATAGACTCAACATGAAAAATCCATTTGGAACATTACTTGTATATCTATGGAATTCTCATTGTAATGATTGCATAAGTGATCCTTTGACTTGGGCTTACCAAAGTTATCTTGTATAAGGATTACTATCTTTTAATACTATTTACGACTTATTTAATCATGGGTCCGTCAAATGATAGTCATTGGATATAACATGAATTATATGGAGATAGTTATGTGATCAAGATAGGATTTAACACCCTAAAGTAATTATAGAGATTGTTTCTTTATTCTTGATTAGTATTGATTCATGAAATCCTTGGTCGAGGTGGATTGACATTTTGTAAATATTTTACAAATTTCATTAATTCAATCGATAGTTAATAACAGAGAACTAATATGATTGGACTAAAAATATAGTAGACATTAATTTCATGCTTTATGTTTAATTGAAATATTGTATGATAAAAAGATTGAATTATACGGAAAAATCATGCATGGAAAAGTTAGTCAAAAAAATTTTATATTTCTAAATATTTGGGTGGTCGTAACGTATTGCAAGATGCCAATCTTGATCTATGATTATAAATTGTTTAATTGGATAATTAAAGATATATTAAAATTAGTTTTAATTTATCTAATTCTAGTTATGAATTAGAATTATAATTTATAATCATTACCAATATATTTAGGAACCTAATAGGTATCGCATATAGAATAGGTTTAAGATAGCAAAGTTATTTTAATTAAGTTAGATTTGATTGTAAGTTTGAGAAACTTTATGATTAAATATGAGATATGTAATAAATAAGGATCAATATGAGATATTAAATCTTATTTGAGCATAATTGGTATCCAATTAGAATTATTTTTAATCCTAATTAAAGTTTAATTGAATTTGGAATTTAATTTCAATTAAATTATTAAAATATCCAAAACTTATTATAAATAGGCTTAAGCAATATAGAGCTAGCACTTATTGCTTAAACATCTTTATAAGAGTTACAGAGTTCTTTCAACTCATTTGTGAATACCATTAGAGGTCGGATACTTATGCGACTACGATGGTTGAGATAAATTGATTTCAGAAACAGTTTGAGAGATACAACAAGATAAAGATCAAACTTCGAAATAAGGTACAAATTAAGTTTCCGCTTTCTATAATTTGTATTATCATTTTATAGCTTACAGAGATCTTAATTTTCGAGAAATCAAAAGTTTACAAAAAAATTCGTAATTATTCTGTTACAGTTGAGATTGGGTCCTAGTTTAATTTCCTAACATTATCACCATACTCTATTTTTGCTTCTTTAAGCCTTCAAATCTTAGATTCAAAGTATTGGAAGTAATTCAATAAATGATTTATTTTTTATTTATTTAGAAATTGTTTCTTTATTTATAAATAATAAGTTTCTTGAATTATTAGAAATGATATTTTCTTGGTTAAGATTTGAAAAACATTTGCATTTATTGATTAAGAAAATGTGGTTTCTTTAATTTTAAATGGTTTTCTAATTTATTAAAGAAAGATTTTCTAATTAATTAATAAATCAATTTCTAAATAAATAATATAAATTACTATCATAATTAAATTTAAAAGTGTTTTATTTGATTTTGAAAATAGTTTCCTTTTAATATTATAAAATAGTTTTCTAATTAAGGAAAATAATGTCTATTGAGATTAGAAATAGTTTTCTAATTAGATTAGAAAGTGTTACCTATATAATTTTAAAAAATGAGTTTTTTTGTAAATTATAAAAAGTAAGTAGAATAATTTGTTGAAAATTGTTTTCAATTAAATATTTTAAAGGAGTCAAGATAAATTGGAAATGGTTTCCAATTGAATTTGAAAATTGTTTTCAAATCAAATCAAATTTCTATTTGGAAAAGGAATTTAGATTATTTAGGAATCAATGGGTTTAATCTGATTTAATTTTTTCAAATAGTTGGAAATATTATTAGATTATGAAGATCAATAACTAGAATCAAACGAAGCTCAAAGTTTTATAAATACAATCTGATTATGAGTGCATAAAATGCATAGTTTATTTATATGGATGATATATATATTGGATGTATATTAAATTGTATGTTTTATGTATGTGATATTTTACATACAATTTTGTGTTTGAAGAGAAAAATGAGTTCAAATCTCTTGTAAAATATTAAGTATACATTGAGAATGTGATTGTTACTTTTCATTGTTATAAGAATAAAATAGATTTTTATTTATTATAGGCTTGTTGAGCAAACTTAAGGCCACTTTAACCCGAACATATTTAGTATTATGACAGTGAGTTTTACTTAGCTAAATTTGTGTGATTTGGATGAGTAAACTCAAGATCACATGAATTAGAGGCAGGGTTAGGAATAACAACATATGATATGTTTTGGCAAGAGTTATCACCTAATGGATCTACGAGTTACATTATATGTAATTGATAAAGTTATTATCTACTTAATTTAAGTCTAGTTGGTTTGTTAAGCAAACTCAAGATCAACTATATTTGAATGGGATCCTAGCCTACTAGAAAGATTAGGGTAATCTTTCTGAATAATAGAGAAGTCTATTATTTCAAATAAAATAGTAGGAGTAACCAAATGCATGATTAAAGTCCTAATCTTATTTGGTAGTTATGGCATATAATTAATTACTTGTTTTTCTTACATTTATATTTTGTTCTGAGTGAGATTTACCTTTTTTAGTATAGTTGGTAGTAAGTTAGTGGACCTAATTTCTTGGACATAGGATATGTTTGAGAAGAGTTCTTAACAGTAAGATAGAAAATTGTATGTCTATTATTTTATTTTGCTATATTCCTTGTTAAGAATTAGGTGACAAAGCTTTTGAGACATGTCAAAGTCATATAGATAACAAAATATATTGAAATTTTGAGTTGACTAATGTTTCAACGTATACTTATAAGAGAATGGTTCTCAAGTTAAGTAGTGGGAGTAAGATGAATCTTATGACAATACATCTAATTGGAACTAGTGCCTTTATTGATACATTTGATGTATAGTTGAAAGGCTACGAGACATTGAAAGATTCACTTTCATGATGAATTAAAAGAGTTTGTTTTAAAGATAATTGTAAATTTATCATGTCTACAAGAGGATTAGTGGGATTATAGTTGTCCTCTTTAGTAGGAGTATATGGAGTCATATTGCTCATAGAGAACAAAATTTCTAACTTTCAATTATTGAAAACATAATTGACTAAGAACAACTCTTATTAGATAGGAAAAGGCAAAAACTTAATTTTGGGATTTAGATCTATAGAGATAGATTGGATGCTATTCACCTATTCTAACTCCAAGTACATAGATAATGTACTAAAGATGTTTACTAATTGAGATATATGATATTTGTGAAGTATTAAAGATATCTATTATTCTATATGAGTTGATATTTGAGTTCAACATGATAAGGATATATCTTTAGAAGTAAATCCTAATTAAGATTTATTTACTTAGAACAATATCATTCAAGATTGGAAAGGTTCTAATGTAGCAATAGTTGCTAATTAAGTCGTAATACATTTTTCATTTAGTAGAAATGATTATTTAGATCAATAAGTTCTTTAATAAACTTGATATAGTTCATTGCATTGTTCAAGACAATAATATACTGTGAAAAATTAGAGCCATTAGGCATGTAAAAGGGGTTGAGGTCTCATCAAAGATCCAATGATGTGTTTAGGCAAATTTTCTTAATTATGATGATAATTAAGATGTAAGTTGTAAGAAGTAAGTGCTCACTACAAAGAATCTTGTAGAATTCTCTCATTAAGCCACTATCACAGTAGTAGAATAATCGTCATACGGTGATATGGTGTGAAATAATTAAACGATTGGCTTAGTTCAAGTGAGAGATTATTGGTTTATTCCTTATAGTCAATCGCTTTGGTTATAGTTTAATGACAATTATTTAAAGGCATTCCTCATCTTGTACATGTTAAAATTTATATGATAAATTTCATGGTATAATTGTACATTGAAAATGAAATTATAATGATATTCATTTTGCATTTATGTATTATCCCTAAATTGTTCTTAGTCATTGTTCTATTAAGATTGGACATTAATAGAACATAAAAAAGACTAGCACATGTTATGTTTTTCCTTATGAAGGAAGTAGTTGATCTCATAGGCTAAACTATAAAGATACTTAAACAAACGTATAGGTGCTTGCTAGAGAATAAGTTCACTGAATAGAGAGACCCAACATGAGAAATCTATTTGGACATTACTTGTATATCTATGGAATTCTTATTGTGATGATTACATAAGTGATCATTTGACTTGAAGTCGCCAAAATTATCTTATATAGGAATTGCTATGTTTTGATACTATTTATGACCTATTTAATCATGCAAACAATAGTCATTGGATGTAGCATGAACTATATGGAGATAGTTGTATGATCAAGATAGGATTCATCACCTTAAAGTAATTAGGGATAATATTCCGTTGGTTTCAATTAGTATCGATCCAGGAAATCCTTGGTCGAGGTAGAATGACATTTTGTAAATAATTTACAAATATCATTAATTGAATCGATAATTAATAGTAGAAAACTAATATGATTGGACTAAAAAAGAGTAAACATTAATTTCATCATCTATGTCTAATCGGAACATTGTATGATGAAATGATTAAATTAGATAGAAAAATAATACACTGAAAGGTTGATCAAAACCACTTTGACATTCCTAAATATTTGGGAAGTCATGACGCATTGCTAGATGCCAATCTTAATCTATAATTATATATTGTTTAAATAAAGAATTAAAAATAAATTAAAAGGAAATTTAATTTATCTAATTCTAGTTATGAATTAGAATTATAATTTATAATTATTATCAACATATTTAGAAACCTAATAGGTCTCACATAGAATGGGTTGAAGAGACCATAATTATTTTAATCAAGTTAGATTTTATTTTAAAGTTTGAGAAACTTTATGATTAAATATGAGATATTTAATAAATAAGGATCAATATGAGAATTTAATTTTAATTAAATTACCAAAACGTTCAGAGCCTATTATATATAAGTTTAAGCTCAATGAAGCTAGTACTTCTTGCTTAACTCTCTATAAGAGTTACAGAGTTCCCTCAACTCATTCTATGAATACCATTAGAGGCCAGACACGTGCGGCTACGGTGGTTGAGATGAATCGGTTTCAGAAATGTTTTGAGGGATACGACAAGATAAAGATCAAGCTTTGAAATAAGGTACGAATTAAAATTCTGCTTTATTATGATTTATGTTAATCATTTTATAGATTAAAGAGATCTTAGTTTTCTAAAAATCAAAGGTTACAAAAAAGCTTTGTAATTATTCTATTATTGCCTGGATCGGATCCCAATCCGATTTCCCAACATTATCACCTTACTACTTCTTCGAGCCTTTAAATCGTGGATTCAAAGTACTGTAATTCAAGTTTTTTTGTTTTTAGGACTTACTATCATATTCCTGGACTCACTCTGTTTCAGCTTTTGGTAAAACAGTTGTAAGTGTGTGGAAACTGCTTGATTGACTTTAGTTTGATAAACTCAGTCACGTGACAATAAGATCAACTTAGTCGTTGCATTAGTTTGTGGCATGCGTGTGGATTGTGGAAGATGCATTATTGCAGTTGCAAGCAACACTAGTAAAGCAAGCTTCCAAGAATGCGCTGTCAGGTTGCATATTCATTCTATAGCTTGTTGATACTTTTCAAGTAGGAGGCGATTTCAATTTATTCATTTCAAAATAGAACTCCTTTAATTGACCCACCCACCCCTATATTTAAAGCAATACCTTAGGTTCGTTTGGAAGTTAGGCCTCAGATTTTCAAAGTAGCCTTCTGGAGTAAAAATAGAAACGATTAACATATATTAAGACATGATTAGCCCATTATTCAAGAGACTTTACCTGCATTTATTAACAGCTCGTAACTCCTATAGTAGGTTTTCGTTTTAAAATCTTCTCAAGTTTGTGATGCACGTTAATGTCTCCTTGCAGAAAGCCCCAGCCATTCGAGTCTAAATATCAACCTGTCAACGCTTATCCGAAAATAAGCATTCAGAAACTTGAATCTTATCTTTACAAGTTATTCATTTAGCACGAGGAAAGACAACTAACAGTCATGGACTAGGCCCCGAACGTCTCCTTGTTGATGAGTAACTTAGGAGAATTTGCATTAATGATGCTTTAATTTGAACTCCACTTATCTTGAGGTTCTACTTGCCATGAAGCTGAGGCCTTGGCTGGGAAAGGATTCTATAAGGAAAGGGTGTCATGTCATTCTAAAGGTAGACATGGAACTAAAGTCATGGCAGAGTGTGGATTAATAGTCGTACTAAGGGAATCGGCACCTGACGAAGAGGCTGGATGTAACATCCAGTTACTCATGATAAGGCTTGAATAGTGAACATGAGAAATTACTAAGAAATTAGAATGTACAACTCATGCTTATGCATGACATGGCATACATATACGTGATAATAATGAGTTTTGCACATTAATATAATTGTACATGCATTCATTGACATTTTTCGAGTATAATTAAGTTATTAATGTGATTAAAATGTGATTTGACAATTTTGGTATATTTAGGATATTTCAAAATTTTTGGTGAATTTTAGAATTTGGAGTATTTTGAAAATTGGAAAATGTTGAAATTGGGTCAATTTTAGTCTGACATGTGGACTAATTAAATATTGACAAATGGTTTACATGTATGGTGACATGCGGCTGTATGGAACAGTGACACATGTAATACATGCAAGATAGCCATGTAGTCTTGTTTTGAGTACAGAAAGGTTACTGTATCTCGTTTGTTCTTACTGGAATCACCAAAACACCCTTCTGGTTATTCATCACCGAATAGCAAATTGTTATTCTTTGTGTGTGAAATTGATTCCCTCTCATCGCTGGAACTATTGCTGAATGAAGTAAGTGATTTTGATGATGCTTTATGGTGTAAATATATACATGCATGAGTGGATTTGAGAAGTGTAGTTTTTGGTGACGAATGAATTTGATGATGGATTTGTGAAAAAGGAATTATTTAAAAACTGTATGAAATAGACTTTGTTTTGGATATGAGTTCACAAAAGTTGATGTCTCTGTTATGGTTTAGAGAAATATGTATATGGTTGTTTTTACTGTTCATGCATGAATATGTGAAGTGTTTATAGAGATGAGTTTAATAATATGAAATGAAGATTTGATGAAGTCGTGGTATAAAGTTGATAAAATGAAAAGTTTATGATGAAATGAAGATGTTGATGAAAATGAGAAATACAGAAAAATGAAAAGTGCTAAAATTGGTGAATGTCTGTATATGTTCTACTTTTAGTATTAGTGTGTAATCTTGAATTTTAATCTGTTGTGGATGATTTTGAACTATAATGGGAGTCTAAAAGAGGAGAAAATAATGGAGTCATATATTGAATAAGTTGGGAATAAGAAATTCTAGAAAAGAAAAAAATGAAAGAAGAAGAAGAAAACTGGGTTTCTGAAGAGAAATGGAAGGAGAAGAAGGAGAAATATTCGGTGAAAAAAAGAAGCAAAGCATGATTGCGACATCACTATTAATGGTCACGAGCGACCTGCTAGTGAAACTCGCAATGGTGCGGACACACAATTGCGATATTCAACTATTTTTTTTGGAAGAGTTCGTTCTAAACATCCTTCAATCTTTTTGTTATAACTTCTTTACCCGATGTTCAAATGACATGGGACTTGAACCATTGAATTCATAACACAATAATATACATCTACACTAAAAATCATAGCCATATGAAATCATTTGGGAGAGATTGACTGAAAAATGTAGGACTGGTCTAATCAGGTGTGCACGGCTGTGAGTGGAGTTCTCACGGCCGTGATTTCTTTTTGTTGGTGTGCACGGGTGTGAGTTTTTTTGTTGCACACCCATGACTCTTGCACAGCCATAAGTTTATGTTGCATGGCTGTGACTTAATTTATTTAATAGGGTTAATTAATTATAGGATGAAAAGTTTTGAAGAGTACTAAAATATGATAACTGGTATGGTTTTACTAAACATGCTTTGGTATTTTGGTTATACCTTGACCTATAGATTTCTAAATTAGATGATTTTTAATTTGAGTAAACTAGAGACATAGGTATACAAATTAGCTGAGAAATTGAATATTGATTCAGTCTCTAAGAATTTCAATTTCTTGATGGAATTTGAGTAAAGTGTAATGTTTTAGAATAAGAACAGTCCGAAAATATTTGGAGAATAAATTTCAAAATACTAAACCAAATTGAATGATTTTAGTGCCATTAGAAACTTAAGACATTAGAGAATAATTTTCTAGAAGGAAGTGTTGCCTAATTGTGTCTTTTACCTTATCAGAATGAATATGCAAAGTTGACCCTAAAGCATATTGTTAGAAAAGTCTGAAATGATCAATTGAGTTATAAAATTAACTTTACACTGTTTAATTGTGTTCCAAACCCTAAGTATTAATTATATTTATGAGGGTTTTGATATCTAAATGATATGGTGATAAGAATTCAGTAAGATACTTGGGATTATCATTAAACATGCCTTATGCATTTTTTATACATAGATGTGCATAAAGCCATGCTTATACATTAGTGCAAAAGTGTGATATTTGTAAATGTGTTTTGTATGATACAAAGAAGCACATTAGACGTCAGTTAGACATTGATAGACTATCCAGGCAATAGCATATTGGAGCATCCTATGAGTCAAACTAGATGATTTTTCCTAGGATTGATTGAATTTGTTTGACTTCCAAATATTAATTGTTTGCGATTTGTTTATGAATTCTGGACTTAAAGTCTGAGGAGTTAATATTTGGGAATGTATTGGAAGTGTTCTAATTGTTGTGAATTATGAATGATATTTGTATTCTCAACAAAAATTGAATGCCGGACTTAGATCTGATGATTATGAGATTCTGATTGTGCAACACATGTGACTGTTATGCATGACATATTCTGTATTTGATAGCACACTACAAGAGTTAAGACATTTAGTGATAATTTTTTTGTGACTAACTATTCTTTCGGCACAAATACGAGGTTTTTTGTGACAAGATAATTGATTGATACTATTGTTTGTATTAACTATGATGATTTATTTTTTTGTCACTAATACTATAGTAATTGTGATAATTTAGTATCTTTCACAATTAAGTTGTCACTATTAATATATTAATAATGTCAAATTTTCTTTTATCACTAAGTTTTGTCATTAAAAGCCTATGCAATTTGGCGCTAAAATAATTTTGGCAGGAATAAATTGTAATTGTGACAAAACATATGTTAGTAACTAATATTTTCTATTTGTTGTGACAAAACATAGTTTGGTCACTAATATTT
>JAOQMP010000007.1:28267695-28278360 GCA_027563575.1 Erythroxylum pedicellare
ATATGTACTTCCTAAAATTAGTAAAACTTTAAATCTTAAAATACAAAATTTATTCATCAAATGCTTTTTTATGTTTATTTTATCATTAAAATATTTTAGAAATTTGAAAATATTTTTATTTTTTGAAATTATTAGATTTTAAAACTAAAAATTAAACAAAATATAAATCTAAAGAATTAAGGCATATAATTTTTTATTTTTATCCTTTAAATTTTTAAATATGACTGATACAAATAATTTTGAGTATTTTCATATACGATTATTAATAAAATTATTTATTATATTCTTAAGCCAATTATACTTATCAAATATTCTTGAAAATGTTATAAAATGAATAGTTTATAAGTCATTAGATCGAATGCTAATCTTTCTTTTCGTAGACTACTGTTCTATCTCCAACTTAAAACTTCTATTACATCACCTAGTAGTTTAATTATGACATTGCCAAGTTGGATAAATGATGCCTTTTTTTCCAATTTAACGTATAAATTTCATTTAATGTAATTGATAAGGGGTGGCAAAGGGGTATGAATTAAGAGAGAACAAGCAGAAAGTTTTGAAGGGCTCTAGGGATAATTAAGAAAGATCCTAAAGTTTTCGAAATATCTCATCTAAAACAATCAAAGGTTCACTTAAAAGAAAATATCACTTTAAAGAGGTCTTTAAGGCTTAATTGGATAAATTAAGGTCTTCTTAAGATCACTAATTTAGCTTTTTGTCTCTTCGAAACCTTTTTTTATGACTCTTTTCAAGATCTTATTAGTTCTAATTTTGTTTCTAAGTTGGTTTGCAAATAAAAGATTGTATTTATTGTTATGGATTAATTCTAACAGTTCTAAGTTTTGCTCTTCCAGCCTAGAAAAGCATCCACTTAGTCTTTTTATGAGTTGCTTTGTTAAATATTAAGATAATATGAATAAATCATAAAAGCAAATATAAGCAATGATTGCAAAGTAAATAAAGGTAAATGAAAGCAAATAAGCAATATCACACTTTGAAGGGCGGCAGTGTCAGCTGCTACAGAATGTAATATGCAAATATAAAGAGTAAATATCATATATTAACAAAATATAAAAGCTTGATAAGCAGCAGAGCCAATCCATTACAAGTTATGTATAAACAAAAGTAAATAAGGAGCAAATATTAAATAAGAGAATAGCTTATGTTAATCTTCAAATATTATTCAAATGTGAAGCATTATAGAAGTTTTAGGGTTTTGAAGAAGAAGAGAAAAGATAAGGGGTTCAAATATAAGGCTTTGATGTTCACTTTAGGTGTTGGAGCAAATAGATATTGGTACAAAGCTTTTGCTTTGAGATTTTAATTTTGGCTTTGAGGAGCTTTAGGTACTAGGCTGAGGCTTTGAAGAGAAAGGGGAGACATTCCAAGCTTGGAAGAATAAGAACTTGGAGGAATAACTTGAAGAAGAAAGCTTGCCTACTTTGTTTTGAACTTGCTCTTTTATATAGGGTCTTTTTTTGTCTTTACACACCTTCAAGTTAGTATCACCTTTTCAGAAGTCATGGTTAGCTCTCTTTGGTGCAAGCTTTATGTCTTATCAAATAGTTCTTGTTTTTTTTTTCAATTGGGCCTTTATATTGGAGATACAATTATATTACATTGCTTGGGCTCACATTTTATAATATTTTTGGGCTCACATTACATTAAATTGTTCATTTAATTTATTGATCTTTTGGATCATTGTTTCTATTGTTTTTTGAAGTCAATATGGATAACCTTGATTTCAATAATTGCTTCATTATCTCAAAATATTAGTCTTCGGTCTTTGTAGCTGCTAATAGCATTTGGTCTTTTGATATTGTTACAAAAATAATATGAGTTCACTTTGCTTTAATGACTGAGGATTTTGGGCAAGTCATTCCCCTGTAACCACTCAATAGGTTTTGTTTCCTTGCAAAAACTTATTCCACCATTTAACTTTAAATCTTCTTACCAATACCATAATGTCCAATTGTAGGTCATATATTATACTCGCACTTCTATATTAATACCTAGGGGATGAAAAATTTAGAAACATATAAAAGGCTTGGAAAATGTGTTAGTAGTCTTTATATGGTGATTGGTCGACTTATATAAGTTAAAGTTGTTAAATTTGATGTACCAAGAGTTTGTAGCAACATTGGTTAATATATTGATCAAGCAATATGGCTTTAATTTACATTGATGATATCATGCCTTATTCTCATACTCTACAAGAGCATCATGTCCTACTGAAACAAATTTTAGAACTTGCAAAAAAGTATGAGATCATGCTTTCAGTCCACAAAAGTGATAATTTCTGATAATAAAGTTTCATGATAGTTTCTATTAGCTTAGACCACACATAACTGGTGAATTACTAAACTTCCTACAAACAAACCTTTCTGTTAAGCAAATCCAATAGTTTCTATGGATTGTAAATTACACTTGGGACTTCATCCCTCATGTAAGCATACCAACCAACTGTCAAAGCTACTGAAGAAAAGTTCACCACAATGGAACCTCGATTAGATAAAATTATTGAAGTAATTATAGCAAATAAGTCAACATCCACCTCTATTAAAAAAATTTTGACAAAGGAAAAAGAATCTTGCAGACTGATGCTAGTGAAGATTTCTGCAGAGCAGTATTAATAAAGAAAATAGAAGGAAAGAGATTTTATTATAGATATGTGAGCGGATAATTTTAACCCTCAGAATGACACTGCTTGAACATCGTAATCCCAAATCTTTACTTTCTAGGATACCCAAAACTCAAATGATGATGTTCTTATCATTGATGAAAGGACTTAGGTAAATTTTTAACAAAATTATAGACATAAGGAGCAAGCCCTGATAAAGGGAGGAGGAGAGACAATGATAGTGACAACACAAATGGATAAGTTTCTCCATCAAACTTGTAATCATGGCTAGATCTTATCAAAAAGGTACATCATGATTAATATTCCTTTTCATTATTGTCTTTGTGGGTCTTTATATTTAAAGTTGTTTGTATTTATGTCGAGGTGTCACAACTTGTCTTTTATGATGTGATTTGTTTCTTATCCATTTACTGTATGATGTGACACTATTCTTATTTAGAGTTGTTTGTCTTTTGTAATCTCCTATTTGAATTTTAATTTATACGTGAAAGATTGGTCAGCTTAGATCCCTAAAAGGCAAGCATTGAGAGTTGACGCTTGTTGAGAGATGAAGGGTTTGTATCTTGGCTAACATATTTGGGGTCTTAGTTACAATCATCTTTGTTGATCTTTAAGATCTTATAGAGGTATGCTTTATCATATTGCGAGTAGTTTCCTATTGTCCTTGTAACCCTCCTTCCAGGGTTCTCGTGTGGTATTAAAGCCATGAGATTCTCTAGTGAATACGGTAAAGTTATTGTTGATAAAAGTGAGTAAGGAGAGAACCCAAATAACTATGAGTGAAGTTCTAACCTCATCATTAAACTTGGTTCATTTCTCTTCAACTCTTTCTTTATGACAATTCCCTTCTAACCTTAAAAAATTTTCTTTAATAAAATGAAAAATATCATAAAAATGACCCATTTGCTTGAATACACTAAGACCAATGATAGTCAACTACCCTTATTAAGCCCATATAGTATATATCATAGATCTAGATCATGTATAAGGAGTATTAGCTCTTTAATTTCTACACATAGATCTCAACCTAAAGAATTGATCCAAGGTTCTAAATTCGACCAATGTAGCTTAAAATATGCTTAGCAAAACAATACATAACTCTTTAGTTTCCTTTTGAACTAATCTCTTTATTGTTAGACCGAGGTTACACATATCTCCATATAGGTGTTATTCGCATGATCCTAACATTACATAGTAGAAAAGGAATTTTGGAAACAAATCGAATTTCTCTATTGGACACAACATATACATCTTACTATAATGTCTTGATTAACACCATCTTGGCCATTTATACCAATAGAAGTGCCATAATGACTATTGATTTAGACTTTAACATCAGTCTTGATGATCTAACTCTACCTATAAGACTCAAAGTTTAAATTGAAATTATTAGAGTTGAGAAAGATCTTATTGTTATCATGGCTACACTTCATGATCAGATCACTTATAGATTGCAAAACTATGCTCTAGATCTGAACTTCTCAAACTTTACACAAAATACCTTTTATATAGTAATAGATAGGTCTCAAAATGAGACCACAATCATCTAGATTCCACAACAATTGTCACCATAATAATTGGCAGAATTAATGCCTATGAAGTGGATAACAAACTACAATGAAGAATTTCATGCTCCTCATCGATGCTCCATTCATACTACCACTCCTCCAATATTGAGATTTGAAAAATGGTACAATAAATTCTATTTTCAACAAGCCTAGAGTCAGAACCACCCAAAGCTTCTTCTAATAGGACTTCTTCTGGCAGAAAAATAGGTACTTGATTTCCTTGTGGAATGATACATAATGAACGTGAGTACAGTCTCACGGATACCCTAGTTGTCTTATTGGTCTGAGCTTCCAAAGGCAAAAATCCTTCTAATATGATCTTATCATCATATAAGGCAATGGTTTTGGGATCTCTTTAAGGATTGAATAAATCATTGGCACAGAGCATTTTGATTGGATCCAGTGTTCCTTTCTAACTACTTTCAATAGCTTGTAGAGATCTTTTGGTCTAGGGTTAGAATTTTAAAACCAATCTAACATCTTGAGCTAGAGTCATCTTCATCATGTTTACATTGGATCTTCTTTTGAGATTGACACTTAGATCTTTCCTTAGACATTTTATTGGGCTCTTTTGTCCATCGTGGGACATAATCTTCATCTTCACTATCATAATATTCATCCAACATTCACAGTCTGAGTCATACATAGATGGATTTACATCTCAAATAAAATTCCTATTAAGATGACTAACATACATCTCATGTCTGTTGGGGTGGACATAGTGGATCAGAGGACCACTAATGCCTTCTTTATGAGAAAATGTTGGAGTAATCATCAATATTCCCCAAGAAGAAGCTTTGGGTGGTTTTGGGTTCTCCTCTCCAGGCTTGCTAAAAATATAATTTACTGTACCATCTTTCAAATTCCTCAAGATTGAAGAAGTGGTAGTATAAATGGAGCATTGATAAGGAGCATGAAATTCCTTCTCGTAGTTTGTTATCCACACAATAGGCATTTAACATTGTTGTGGTGGCAACTAGTGTAAAATTTGAATTATTATGGTCTCATTCTGAAACTTGTTTGATATTATATAAAGGGCATCTCGTGTAGAGTTTAATAAGTTTAAATCTATAGTATAGTTCTGTAATCTATAAATGATATAATAATGGAGTGTAGCCATGATAACAATAAGATCTTTCTCAACTCCAATAATTTGAATTTAAACTTGAGTCTTATATGTAATAGCCTGTCTCTATACTTAGGGGCCTAACGGTTAGAGAAACTCATATGGGTTCTATCATTTGAGAATTCTTGAGGTGTATTTCATTTACATGCATAATATTTATATAAACACATGAATCATGATTTAGAAATATTGTAAAGATAATATACGCACTCAATTAACTTATTCCAGGATATGAAAGATTTTAAATAATTACGATGTGATTGCATGATTGTATATTGAATATGTCATGAATTTTGGTTTGATAGACTATATTTAGTAAATTGGAATTTATTGTTATAAATGGGAGATTACTGATGTGATATATGCACCTAGATTGGGAAAAATGTTAAATGGCAAGACAAATTGATACATGAAAATTTAGGTTAACTAGGCCTATGGAATAGTGACACGTGGTAATGGAGAATGAGTGACAAATGGCTTAGATAATTGAGTGACAAATGACTTCGGTAATTGGGTGGCAAGTGGCTTAGGAAACTATAAGACAAATGGGCTAGTTATGGAGTGACGTTTGGTAGTTTAAGAATAAGACATATGGCTTGGATATTTAATTGACAAGTGTCTCAACACTCACCATACACATACACCAACATCACACACACACATGAAATACCATCTATTCTTTTGTCTTGCTACATGCTATCTCCTCCTCCTTCTCTCATCATTAACACCCATACACCACCCTCACAACTTTGAGTTTTGCCAAAATTCTGCACTTTTTCACTCCAATATTCTGTTGTCTTCATCTTGTTGTTAAAACCCATTTCTATTCCCACCTTGTTCTTGGAATTTTGCTTGCAAGCTTAGAGGGCTAGGATAGCTTGTTGATTGAGGTGGAGTTTGAGCAGAACAAGTAAGTGATTTATTGATCTATTATGATGTATGTTAGCATAACATTCATGATGATTAAATTAAGATGGGATACATGTAGGGTTGATGATGAGTGGTGCTGGAATTTGATGGATGAATTGGTTTTGTTTAGATGTATGAAACCGTAGGTTAGAGGCTGTTTAATGGGTAATTTTAGGTTGGGATTTAAAGTATAATGAAGGTAAATTTATGCTAAAGAAAGGTGTTAGTGTAATGTTCTTGAAATGGGAAAGAACTAGGACTACATGTGTGATAATGAATGATAGTTTATGTTTTGATTTTTGATGCAAGAAAGACTAGTTTATGAGCTGCTAATTAAAGGAATTGGAATTAGAGATGAAGTTGATGAGGAAAATGAAGTATAATTAACGTATAATTGAGGTATAATCAATGGACTATTATGATGGTGTTAGAATCTGGAAAAAAATTGAAGGAAATGGATGGTAACTTTCCATTCACCCATCCCACAATTGTGGGAGCTGCATTAGCTCCTTCCTACGATCACGGGCAATGCTTTGACAAAAGAAATTTTCTGTTTGTCTTTCCACGATTGTGGAAAGGTACCATACAATCGTGGGCAATGCTTTGAAGTGAAAAAAATTATGTTTTGTGTGATTGCTGAACCAACTAAGGATAAGTTACTTTACCTTGGTGTAATTAGACTTGATTAGGGCTCGAAATGAACCTAAATAGATGCTTGATCAATTGGTTAAGTGTTTGATAATTTTAGGTTGTTAATTGAGGTTATAACTTAAGGAATGGATTGTCTTGATATCAATGTACTCAAATCTAGAATTTATGCGTTGTTGAAGGAATGAAGGTGTTTTTAGGAATGCAAATGTGATCCAAAGGATGTGAGAAATGCGAATTAGGTATGAATGAATGAGAATTGAGGAATTGTGTGAATATATAAGGCTAGAAAAGGATTGGTAAATGAATTATTAATGAATACAGGGTAATCAAGTTTACTTAAGGCATAAATCTAATCGCCAATAAGTTATGTAAAAGATATGATGTATAATGATCAAGACTTATAAATAAGAATACACACCCGGGAAAGTCAATTAAGCTGCATTGATCATAACATATAAACATGTGGATGATTGAGTAATCATATGATTGATCAACTTAGTAATGTGAGAACTATATGTGTGTATTGCATAATTAAAGAAGCACAAGTAGAGTTAACATCTAGACATTGTTGATTCGTCAAGGCAGTAACTTATCTGGTGGGTATTGTGAGTTAACCTAGATGTTTTTCACTATGATTGATTTGTTTTTGTTTAAATTTTAGTTACTGAATCATTACTTATATAGTTATGATATTTCTAGATATTGTTGGTCTGAGAAGTTTGATATTTGGGAATGTATTGAAAGTGCTTACTGATTGTATGTGAATTGGAAAATGTGTTCTCAACTGAATATTGAATGCCAGTCTCAGATCTGAAGAATATGATAAATGATTAAGCACATTGATTGAAAGGTATTGATAACATAATGTGTTAATTGATGTATTCCATCACATTAATATGCATGATCAAATAAATGAGTTGCGACCGGAGTGACTAACATGAAAAAGAGATTTAAACTCAGGAATATGCACAAAGAGTCACAAGCTCAATTATTAATGAGCCTAGTATCTACAATGGGTATGAGACAATATATAAAATGAACCTGGTGTCCGCAACAGATATGAGATAGTAGATAGACACTCGATCACAACAAAATAAAAACAAAATGGAGTCACACGTGCATTTTGCATATATAACTTTACATGTATCATGTGAAAGATTTCAATGAATTACTGAATTGTTTTAATATGCGATATGCAATATTTGTATACATGTTGTACTTATTGAAATGTGATGAAAGGTGATATGGTATATACAACGGAATGATATGATGTACTTGTTGAATTTTGTTATTTACTTATAATATTTGTGTTCCGACTTGAGTGAGCACATCGATGATGGTTCACTCACTGAGTTCGCAAACTCATCAAAATTGCAATGTTGATTTTCAAGTGCAAAGAAGACCTAGCTTTTAAGGCAAAGTAGTAGAAGTCTAGTATTGTCAATTTGCTAAACAAGAATGACTCGAAGATCTGGTAAATTGACACTGAAGAGTCTACCTAGGATATTTTGGTTTAACATCCCATCTCATGTTGGTTATTTTATATATAGAGCAGTAAACTCTCAGATGTTTTTTAAATGTAAATAGATGGATTATGAAATGTAATGTTTATATATGAGTTATAAATTGTAATGACATAATGAATATTATGTTTATGAATGAAATGAGAATGCTTGATCTTTTGAAGATCTTGTGATGCGTGTGATACTATAAATAAGTTAATGTGATTACTCTGACATGTCATTCTCATAGGGTATGTGCTCGGATATACTCTGGTATGTCGGCTATATGCTCTATTAGAGTGGTATGTTACATTATAGGTAGGGTTAGATCATCAAGTTTAATGTTGAAGCCTAAAGCAATAGTCATTATGACACTTTCATTATTGTGAATGGTCAAGATGGTGTCGATCAAGGTATTATGGTAAGATTTATATGTCGTGTCCAATAGAGAAACTCAATTTGTTGCCAGAATTCATTTTCTTCCATGTAACGTTAGGACCATGCGAATAGCACCTACATAGAGATATGTGTAACCATAAAGAGACTAGTTCAAAGGGAAACTCAAGAGGTATGTATTGTTTTGGAGAAGTAGATTTTAAGCTACATTGGTCCAGTCTAGAACCTTGGATCAATTCTTTAGGTTGAGATCTATGTGTAGAAATTAAAGAGCTAATACTCCTTATAAATGATCTAGATCTGTGATATATACTATATGGGTTTAATAAGAGTAATTGAGTATCATTGATCTTAATGTCTTTGAGTAAGTGCGTAATTTTTACGATATTTTTTTATTTTATTAGAGAGAATTTTCTTAAGGTTAGAAGGGAATTGTCATGAAGAAAAAGTTGAAGAGAAATAAATCGAGTTTACTAATGAGGTTAGAACTTTAATCATAGTTATCTAGGTTCTTTCTTTACTCACTTTCATCAACAATAACTTAACCACATTCACTAGAGATGCTCATGGCTTTGATACCACAAGAGAATCCTGGAAGGAGGGTTAGAGGAACAATAAGAAACTACCAGTGATATGATAAAGCAAACCTTTATAAGATCTTAAAGATAAACAAAAATGATTGTAACTAAGACCCCAAGTGTACTAGCCGAGATACAAGTTCTTCATCTCTTAACGGACGTCAACTCTCAATGTCTACCTCTTAAGGATCTAAGCTAACTGATCTTCCTCATATAACTTAAAAGTCAAATAAGATCATGGGTCTGACACTTTTTGATGCAAAGGATCCTTATATAAAGTCAAGTGCAGAGCATAATCGTATCTCTAATTGACAAAAAAACCTATTAAAGATTCTAACTTTCAGGGGAGAGAGAGTTCTAAAGAGAAGTCATTGGGAAAACACACAACTTTTATTTGGTGAAAATTTTTATTGAATACAAGGAAAGAGGTCTTTTACTTATATAGGTACAAGAGATTTCAAAAGACAAACAACTTTAGATAAGAACAATGTCACATTAATAACTATAGATAAAACAATGTCACATCACACAATAAATGGATAATAACAAAGTCACATTATAAAAGACAAGTTGTGACACCTCATCACAAAGAAAAATAACTTTAAATATAATGACCCACTAAAATAATAATGAAAAGGAATCTTAACCATCTCATCCCTTTCTGATAGATTTTTGCCATTATTGCAAATTTGATTAGGAAGTTTCTCCACTTGTGCTATCACTCTCACCGTTTATTCTTCTATTTTTGATGGGGCTCACTTCTTATGTCTTCAAATTTTTCAAAAATTTACCAGCTCCTCTTCATCAAATCATGGGAATATCATCATCTCAGTTTTGGGCATCTTAGAAGGCAGAGGATTGGGACTGAGATAGTCTAACAATGTCTAGAGCTAAGTTTATAGGAATGTCTAAAATCTCAAAGTCTAGCATTTAAGATTCTTTAGGAATGAATTATCCTAGGTAAGATTCAATGGATATAGAGACAGCTAGCGGTGCATACTTAAGAAAATGATTTAGGTCTTTAAGGAAGTCCCTAAGACTTTTAAGGATATTTAAGTTCTTTCCCCTCTTTGAAAAGTGGGGTCAACCAACGATAGACAATCACTTCGTTCCTGCCCCACCCCCTAAACACAACTTACTACTAGACTATAAAAGGAGTTGAGTGCTCATTATTGTTCGGTTGGGTCCGATTTTGGAAAGTTCTATGTTGTTGGGATTTAGTAATGTAAATCTAGAGAAATATAAAATGTTGTTGTATTTTTGAATATTCTTCATCCACGATCTGTTTACAAAG
>JAOQMP010000007.1:28278460-28294132 GCA_027563575.1 Erythroxylum pedicellare
TATAAGGAAGCTGGTTCTCTAGCAACATCAAGTCCCTTCTAACAAAAGCTGCAATGTTGCTTTTCATGTGCTCTACTATGTGTTTGTTCATGAAGTTGTCGATGAACTGAAGAACGAAACATCCATCGACAACCATCAGTCTGGTGAATTCCTTCTCGTCAAAATTTGAGACCGACTCCTGAGGATAGTATTCTCTTGCAGCACCAGAGATTTTTTCCACCTCAGAGTAAATAGCAGAAAAATTCTTTTTACAATCAAAGATGAACTGAAGCGCCATAGAATCCTTGAGCCTCTCCACCTCCTGAAGCTCGCTCTTTCCATGATGATAAGGACCTATAGAAACAACCAAAGGATCAAAACAGCTATTGCATGCTGCTTTCTTCCGAAGCATTTCAGGGACCGTGTGAATCATGCGACATTTTGTTGTCTCATCTCGGATCCCATCATTCATGCGATTCCACCATTTTGCATAGGACGACATTGAACAAGACAAACCAGGAGCTTTCTCGATCACTATGCTCAGCATTTCACATTCATTGTGGCAATCAACACCATCTTTTTTTATCACTCTCCTCTTTGCAGACAGTTCCTGATCAAAAGTTACCTCTCCAGGTGCTGCCATGACTGGTTACACTCAACTATTCAAAGTGGGATGATATTTTCTCCAGGTTGCAGGTAAAAACATCAGAATTTATAGTACAGGAACAGTTGATTCACTACGAACTATCCCAGCTATTGATTCACTACGAACTATCCCATCTTGTGGTAGCTCTTCAATCAGATACAAATATTACCTTTACTTGTTTGCCAAGCAAAGACTCCCGACAATTTTGATATTTGCATGCAAAGATTCCAAGGTCTTCCACTCTTTTTTTTTTTTCTGAATCTAATACTTCTTTGTCCACAGTAATCTGATCCTTTTAACTGTTTCATCATCCATGCCGCTGTAGTGTTATATATCGGAAAGTTCTGAGAGAGGTCTTAACTCTTAAGACAATGACAGTACGTACGAGGATTTCGGAGACAAACTCGACCTTTCCAAGTTCCACAGTTAAAGGAAAAAGAGTAAATGATAAACAGTAAAAAAGATTGATTCCATATTCAAGCAAACGTTTTACACGAAGTGTGGACAATATGATTAATAATAATCTGAATGAGTTATAATCGTTAATAAAACGTTTTAAGGTTGAATTAAAACTATCATAAATGTATAATTTCAAAATTTATATATGTTTCCAATATTTATTGATGAAAAAGAATTGAAACCTTTGTATTTCATCCCTTTAATCATGTCTTTATATGTATAAATTTATATTAAAAATGATAATTTATTATTTCACTTGAAAGTATTTTAGATTTTTTAAACAACATGCAATCCAAATTTCAAGATAATGTATTTGGCTTTTGGATACTTTAAGAAATGCTAATAGAGTTGATATTTTGAATTTAAGTTTAATTTAAGATAAACCATGAAAATTAATCTAGCATAATTTGGATTGATTAAAAATTAACGACTTAAGTTAGGTTTAACCGAACACAGGTTTGGATATGATAAATTTTTTTTGAATAACCAATCATGACAAATTAGTTAGACTCTAATTAAATAGATTAAAAATTAATGACTTAAGTCAAATTTAATTAAATTCAGCTTGACATAAAGCTTGTACTTAACAATTTTTTTAAAAATCAAACACAAGTAACTTTTACCTTTACTTCTTGGCAATTGGAGAACTTTAATAACGTGGTTGTGTACTAGGGATTCACTCTGAAGCCTGAAGTAAAAGACCGATTCCATATTCGACTGCATGTTTTACATCAAGTGTGGACCAAAGTTAACGAGAATTTATAGCTAAAGACAGCTGAGATAACCTTAATCATCATTTTCAGTTTCGCGCTTGTTGCACTAGTCATGAATCTAAATTCCTAACCTAATGAGTGGCAAATTAATCAAACTTGAGTTAGTTTAAAAGTAAATTACTCAAGTCAAGTTTGATCGAACTCAAATTTAAAAATTATATGAACTCAAGCTCAAGACTTAAAAATTCTGAGTTCGACCATTATCAATTATTACGATGTTCTTCTCAATACTACACTTATACTACATTTTGCATTTATATCTCTGCACAACAATCTCATTTATGTTCGTTTAAACTAGATTTAACCTTCTCACATGATTGTTAACTAATAAAGACTTGTTTTCAACTCACAACTCTCACATTATTTAACACATATATATTTATACGGGTCTATCAAAAACAAATTCTCTACCATCGTAAGACTGTGTACTACTAGACCTTCTTACACTTACACATTAGTGGGACTTGCACTAAATTGTTGTTGTTGTTATTGTTGTATTCTTGTAAGAATATTATGAAATCAATAAGGCCCCATTTAGTTGGCGGGAAAGTAAAGTGAATTTAGAATGTGATTTCTTGGAAAAGAAATCCATAGAAAGTAAAGATATTTACATGTTTCTATACTTATAAGAATTCTAATAGAAAAGTTGGATAGATTCTTATTACGATGTTTAGTATGCAACATTATTTTATAGAATATAATTTAATTTTAACTTAATTTTCCAATTATATCCCTAAATGAAAATTAAAATTATTATTAAATGTTTTATTACAAACAAAATCGAAAAAGCCAATGCATCCTCTCTCGTATTGAAGAAGCTTGTGTCTTCAAACCTTGTCCTAAATCTTCACCTGACTTATCCAACGGCTACTACTCCCTCTGTTTCTCGCTTTTTCAATACCAATGGTGTCTGGAAGAAAAATAAAAATGTTCCTTAGTCAGTAAAGAAATGAACTTCAAAATAGCTTCTTTCTAACTCATTCCTCTTCCAAATATTGAACCCTAAACCCATCAGTATCTGTTACAAGGCCTAACTCACCCCCAAAAGCGAGCTCAAGAGGGGGAAGTTTGTATACTATTATAAATTGTTAAATGCTCTTATAGTTGTCCGATGTGGGATTCCTCACACACCCCCCTCAGTCCAGAGCAGGATTGGACATCTGATGGACATATTGGGCAAAGGGACATAACCGGGCACCGCCCTAAATCATCGAGACAAATTGCCTTGTTGACAAGTATAAATTTCAAGTTGAAGATGAAAAATACAGAAAGAGTTGCTTTAAGCAAACCTTGCTTTGAGATCATTCCATATTTCATAAGCTAAATCTAACCAGATGATCGACTATGCAATGGAGGGAGAAATCGAGTGAATGAGCCAGGCGATAACTAAATTGTTGCATCTCTCCCAAAGGACGAACAGCGGATCAGTGCGCAGGGGCTGCAAAATAGAACCATGAACAAAACTAAGTTTATTATTGGAAAGCAATGACATTTTCATGGCTTGTTGCCATTGGTGATAATTCGGTCTTGTGAGAACCGAAGATACGAGGACCAACGTCGGATTCTCATTAACATGAAGAAAATACGGACTAGATGGGTTATCCTCTGGTTTGGACGTCGAACCAGAGGTGTGAGTAGCATTCCAAGCATTGAAGCTGGCCATAGTAACACGATGAAAGTAAAGAAAGGAAAGGAAAGAAGACAGTCAAGAAAAAAATGCTTGCCGTTTTCGATCGGTACTTCTATTAGCCGTGCTGGATTTGATCTGATTCATATTGATATTTGGCGGAACAATTATGCTCCCACTTTTAAAGGCCATCGATATTTTCTTACTCTTGTTGATGATTTTAGTAGATTTACTTGGGTATTTTTAATGCAACACAAAACAGAGGCTAGGACAATTCTGTAAAATTTTATCTCTTATGTTTCTACTCAATTCAATTCCACTGTTAAATATATCAGAAGTGATAATGAACAAGAGTTCAATGTTCCAGAATTTTACAACTCCAAAGGTATTATTCATCAACGGTCTTGCGTTAAAACTCCTTAGCAGAATAGTGTTTTGGAACGCAAGCATCAACATATTCTTAATGTCGCCAGAGCTTTACGTTTTCATGCACAGTTACCTATTTCCTTCTGGGGTGAATGTGTCTTGCATTCCATTTACTTGATTAATTGTATCCCCACCCCTATTCTTCATAACATATCACCATTTGAGGCATTATACTCTAAACCACCCACTTACACTAATTTACATGTCTTTGGTTGTCTTGCTTTTGCTTCAAATCATTCCACCGCTAGAAATAAATTTGATTCTCGTAACATTAAATTTGTTTTTTGTGGTTTTTCTCCAGGTGTTAAGGATTATAAACTATATGATATTAATACTTACAAGATATTTATTTCACAGGATGTTTCTTTTTATGAGAATATCTTTTCTTTCTCTACACTAACCTCTGATATGCAGCACTGATGATTTAATTCTCCCTTCCTCTTCGATTCAGTCAACCTATGATAGACTTCCTCCTGTTCCTGATGTATCCACCTTACCAATATCAGACGTCTCTTTCTCTCCTTCTACTTCATCGACGTCAGATGGTCTTACATCCACAAATTCATCCGACATTCAGCTTCATGCTCGTGATCCCATTCAACAACCGCCACCTCCATCTTTGCGAAGAAGCATTAGACCGAAGTCCCTACTGCAGTACCTTGCTGACTATCAGTGCATAGCTATTTGACGCACTAGTCCTCATCAACTTTCTCTCATGTTTTCTTATTCTCATCTTACTCTTAAACATTATGTCTTTGCAGCTACTGTGGATCAGGATCATGAACGTCGTACCTATAAGCAAGTAGTCCAGATTGATGCTTGGAGACAAGCCATATAGGCAAAACTAAATGCTCTCTAACAGAATCACACCTGGAAGCTCGTCGAATTACCACCTGGGAAGAAAGCGATTAGCTGCAAGTGGGTTTTTCGTATTAAGCAAAAGGTTGACAGTTCTGTTGAACATTATAAGGCTCGGCTTGTTGGTAAGGGTTATACTCAACGAGAAGGTGTTGATTTTCTGGACACTTTTAGTCCGGTTGCCAAGATGACGACAATCTGATTGTTTCTTACATTAGCGGCGGTCAAAGGGTGGTATCTTTATCAGTTGGACATCAATAATGCGTTCCTTCATGGTGATCTCGATGAAGAGGTCTACATGCAACTTCCTCAGGGTTATGCAGGTAATTGCAACAAAGTATGCCGCCTAGTTAAATCCCTTTATGGTTTACGTCAGGCGAGTCATCAATGGAACACGAAATTGACTTCGGCCTTACTTCAATATGGGTTCATGCAAACCACATATGATCAGACGTTGTTCATTAAAAATGGGAGTGATGGTTTCATGGCCCTTTTGGTGTACGTTGATGATGTCGTTTTGACTAGTGATAATATGCAGACAATCCGTAGCATTAAACAACATCTGCATGATGCCTTTACTATTAAAGATCTTGGTGAGCTAAAAATTTTTTTTGGCCTGGAAGTGGCCAGAACTACAAGAGGCATTAATATTTGTCAAAAGAAGTACACTCTTGATTTGCTCAGGGCTACTCAATTTTTGGAGTCCAAACCTGTCTTTATACCTATTCTACCAGAAACTAAGCTCTCCAAAGACGGGGGTACGCCGTTGGAGGATGTTACATCATACCGTGAGTTAGTTAGTAAACTTCAGTATCTGACTATGACTCGACCTGATATTTCTTTTGTTGCTCAGCAGTTGGCGCAATTCCTTGATTCTCCTACATCGACTCACTTGGCTGATGCGCATAGAGTTCTTTGTTATTTAAAAGGTTCTATTGGGCAAGGTCTTTTCTTTCCTTCTGATAGTGATCTTCAGCTCACAGCCTTCTCTGATTTTGATTGGGGTAATTGTCCAGACACACGCCGCTCTCTTACAGGGCACTGTGTCTTTCTTGGTTCGTCGCTTATTTCATGGAAAACCAAAAAGCAAAACACTGTTAGTCGGAGTTCTTCGGAGGTTGAGTATCGCGAGCTGGCTACAACAACTTGTGAGGTGCAATGGTCACATTATCTTCTTGGAGAACTGTGGTTGTCTCCCACCGTTCCAACGTCAATATTTTGTGACAACCAATCTGCTTTATATTTGGCCCAAAATCTTGTTTTCCATAAACGTACTAAACAGATTGACATCGATTGTCATGTCGTTTGGGAGAAGCTTTAATCTGGTGTCATCGTTTTACTTCCAGTTTCTTCCAGGAATCAGCTTGCTGACTGCTTCACCAAGGGGCTTTCTTCATCCAGTTTTATCAATTCTTTTCACAAACTGAGAGTACATAATATATACTCTCCAGTTTGAGGGGGCTGTTAGACTTATATATGATGTCGTTAGTTACCAGTTCAGTTGGTTCTTCAATTTTCACTTGTACAGTATAAATACTCTTCATTAAGATGAAATCAAATAGACTTTGATTCTCTCTCAATTTGATTTTCTGATAGTATCACTAAATTCAGTTCCTTACAGTGAAAAGTTGAAAAACCAAAATTCGAGAAAAAAACCCATATCCATAGCATAGTCAATCCAAAACCAATATAACCACAAGCAATGTCAATCTAAACAAAATGAACAATTTATTATATATTATGGTCACTTCTACTTCTAAAAAGACAAACAAGAGACCACATGATTCATGGGCTGAAACAGTAAATGCATCTCATCGTATACTTCCAAAAAGCATTAAGAAAAATCAACAAAACCCCATCAGTTAGAGTTATGAATAGTTTAACCAGAAAAAGTACCGCAAATCTTGATGGGTGCTTTGAGCTTCAGATTCGTAGCAGATCAAAATACTAGAAACCTCAAAATCACAGACCATACAAAACCAAAACTTTTTGTTTATAAAAAATCGCCTTCACTCAACAAAGCTTCGATTTGGACGCGTAAGAAGAATCGACCAAACGAAAAGGACCCAAGAATTGAATTGAAGAGAGAAGAATCGAGCAAACGAAAGCTACGGAAAAGTAAGAAGGAAAGAAGAAGAAGAAGAATATTTGAAGAGGTGGTTATGTTTTTAGAAAGAAGAAGAAGAATATTTGAAGAGAAGAAGACTCGAGCAAAAGACGGCAGAAGAAGAAGAAGAATATTTGAAGAGAAGAAGAATCAAGCAAAAGACAGTAGCAGAAGAAGAATGTTGTGTTTTTAAAAAAGAGTTGTTGAAGAATAAGAATATTAGAAGAGGAGGTAGTGTTCTAATAAAAGAGTTGTTTGAGAGTTGGGAGATTGAAGAAGGGTTAAATTGACCAGTATAATTTTTAGATTAAATTCCTGAGGAAAGTAATCTAAATACCAAAGGGGTGTTGGTATTTACAATCCAAGAAAAGTGCCACTATTTTTCCTAAATTAGGAAAGTTTTTACTTTCCTAACTACTCAAAAAATGAACCAAACGTAATAATTTAAATTTTGGGAAAAATATTACTTTCCCCAGCAACAATCCATGCCAACCAAACGGGGTCCTTTGAGTATTGTGTAAAAACATTGCTTAATGGGTCTTCCACCAAAACACTTCTTCTTAGTCTTGTGTGGATGACGTCGTTGTGATTTTTGGAGGACATTGTCAGATTGTTGAAGATCACCTTGCG
The DNA here is from genome assembly GCA_027563575.1 of Erythroxylum pedicellare. Taxonomy (NCBI): domain Eukaryota; kingdom Viridiplantae; phylum Streptophyta; class Magnoliopsida; order Malpighiales; family Erythroxylaceae; genus Erythroxylum; species Erythroxylum pedicellare. The sequence goes on from JAOQMP010000007.1 coordinate 28,285,966, forward strand.
TGTGTGACTCTAAGTAAGGAATCCTGGCTTGCGTCTGGACTCCTTACATGGGTGTGGGTTGAAGCATAGAGTAAGTGAGCTGCAGATTTTGTGATGCTTTATGCGTGACTCTTCTTTTGGGCTACATGGTCGATAATTTTGTTCAGTGTCTTGTGTTTGCTAGTTTTTAAAAATATCTGCTGTTGCTTTACTTGTGGGTTGGCATGATCTGGTTGGTTGATTGGTGAGTAAGAATGTTGCACTTTTCTATGGTTATGTTGTCATGAATGTATGTGTGCAGCATTTCTCTTCTGGACTGCAGTTCTCTTACTGAGTTTTTTTGATATATGCGTAAACATTGTGAGGCTAGTTTTTCTTATTTTTGATATATGAAAATTTCCATAAGTTTTTGTGATTTTAGTAATTTCCATACCTGATTGTTTGAGTGACTTTTGTGGGCTGATTAGGTGTTGATTATGTCTATTCTAGTGACTATCAATATTGGAGATGATGTTCAAAAAACTCCAACAGTTGAATATAGCAGTTTTAATTGGTGAACAACTTTCATATTAGTCTTTGGAGAAGTTGAAAACATTGGGAAGTTGTTTCTTTCTATCTCAAGTGTATTTGCTTTCGTTCTTTATTATTTTAATCACTTGAGTTATTTGTTTATTATTTTTTCATTAAAAGATTACTGAGAAAAATACTCTGTTGAGGTTAGTACGAGGCAATCGTACTATTGGGTATGAAATTCTTTCACAGGTTATGAGGACGAGGGATAGTGTCAAGAGTTTAGTGGTGTCGACTTAGTAAAGCCTTGTATAAAACTGTTGTCGTTAGTGAAAGAATTAAGCTGGGTGAGGGCCCGTAGATATAGGCAAGGTGTGTCGAACAACGTTATCAAATTTTGGTGTTGATTTATATTTATGCTTTTAATTCTTTTAATTTTTTATTATGATAGAAATGACTGCGGTAACTCAAAGATTTTTGCGAAACTAATACATCTCTACAGTTCTTAAAGTTTACTAAATAGTCATTAAGAAGATCATCCTTCCTCCAGAATAAAATATATGAAGATCAACTGTAAGTAGCCTTGAGCTACCAATCTTGCTTTATATCAATCAAGAGTGCCATCAGAGTTGTATTTTATTGTGTATATCCATTTACTACCAATCAAGGAGGTATCTGGAGGTTTTGTTTGGAGGCTCCAAGTCATGTTTTCTTCAAGTGCAACCATCTCATCTTTCATAGCTTTACGCCAGCATTCATGTTCGTTGGCTTGTTTAAAAGAAGTGGGAACAGTAACTATTGGCAAGGTAGTTACTAAGGCATAAGATTTACCATATTCTCCTAAGGAGTATTCGTAACGAGCTGGAGGATCTACATGACGTTGAGATCATCGAATCAGGACGGGACTTTGGATAGTTCCTATCAAGTTAATACTTGGTGCAAAAATGGAATAAATCATACCATCACTATTATTAATTGGAGGCGGAGATGGTGGTAGCGCAATGGGCATAGTATTATCATGTTCAAAGAAGGTGGGTAGTAGATAAAAGCGAGTTTGCGAGTCATCTTTTGCAATCAGATAATAAAAATTTTGTTCAAAAATACGACATGTCGAGATACACGAACAAAAAGTTTAATAGGGTCATAGCAAAGGTAACCTTTTTACGTATCATTATAATCTAAGAAAATACATTTTGCGGTTTAGCAGAAAGTTTATCTCATTCGTGACATTGGAGACGGACAAAACAAATGCAGCTGAAAACACGTAAATGATCAGACTTTGGTTTCTTTGAAAAAAGTTTTTAAAAAGGAGAATCATTATTATTAACGGTTATCACTTGTCTATTTATTAAGTAAACAGAGGTTCGAAGTGCTTCAACTCAAAAGATATGAGGCATGTGTGCCGTGTTTAACAAAGCAAGGGCAGTTTCAAGGATATGTCTGTTCTTCTGTTCAACCACCCCATTTTGTTCGGGTGTACGAACAAGTAGTTTGAGAAATAGTTCCGTTTTGTCGAAAAAATTGTTGAATGTCGTCACTTATATACTCACCACCATTGTCCGATCTAAAAATTTTTATTTTTGTTTGAAATTGTGTTGTGATATAGGCAAAAAATTCTTTTATAAAACGTCCTACCTCATATTTATGACGAAGAAAAAATATTCATGTGTATCATGATGCATGGTCTATAAAAAGTAAAAAATATTTAAATCCAATACGAGACAATATAGGGGATGGACCCCAAATGTCGCTATGAATAAATCAAACGGTTTGAAATATTCGTATTACTTACAGAAAATGACAATTTATGACTTTTCGAAAGAGCACAATTTTCACAAGATATAGATTTAAACGTACTAAAATGTGGCCAAAAATGCAAGCAAGTTTTAAGCATAAAAGAGAGCCTTTTGGTGTGAGGGTGCCCAAGGTGTACATGCCATAAATTTAATAAATCCTTTGAATGTTCAATGTCTCTATCAGAAGCAGTAAGAAAGCATTTAAAGGATTGAGGTGTTACGAATTGTAATAAGAATAAGCGTTCTATTTTACGCCCCGTTGCCACCACTCTCCTTGTCCTCAGATTCTGCACAATGCAACTATCATGAGAGAATGCTACAATGCAATTATGTTCAACTAATTGCCCAACAGAAATTCAATTAGTTGTAAGTTTCGACACATATAAAACATTTGACAATAATTTTGCCAAACCAATTCCCATAGCGGGAAGAGTATGGCCATTGGCCATAATAACTTGTTGTTGAGAAGTTATAGGAACCATATTGCTCATGGATTCAATATCCCCTATCATATGGTTAGAGCATGCTTAGTCTATAAAACAAGCAGAAGTATTATTATTAATTTTATTACCTGGGTATTGAGAGGTTAATGAATTTAGTGCAGCTGCTACTAACTCTTGAATCAATTTTGTAAGCGAGGTGGGATCAAAATTGGCTATGGGAGTGTGTGCTAAAGAGGCACTATGTTGCTGGACTATGGGTTAGGACTGCGTTTAAAGAAAAGAAGCAGCAGCGTATGGTTTATGCGTATCATTCTATTGATGCTGATCAAAAGTTGAAACAGCATGCATGTATGATTGCTGTGCAAGAGCAGCATGAGTAGCAGTTTGGCGCGGTTGAGGAGTGGTAGAAAATACACCAAGATGGCTACATTGGGCAGGACGGCGGCAGCAGTCAGGAAGTATATGTCCTAGTTTCTTACAATACACACAAAAAATTTTCTTTCGACAATGTGAAGCTATATGCCCCTCATGATTACATTCATAACATCTTTTGATTTGAGAAGTGCTTCGAAAGTTACCTCGACTAGAATATAGAGTCGTTTCAATAGAGGATCCGCTATTAATAGAAGCTTGAGTTTGTAGACAAGTTTCCTCTCGAATGAGTTCACTGAGAACCACCTCTATTTCAGGTAGGGATTCACGGTTAAGGAGATTGGCTCGGATGGATTCATATTCTGGGCGAAGCTTCATAAGCATTTGAACCACACGATTTTCTGTCGTTCACATAAGATTTCTTTGATAGTATTGGCTGACATGTTATCTCCTATGCTTTGATCCTGTTCAAACCATAGAGAAATTAATCCAGAATAAAAAGTACAAACATCTTTGTCACCTTGTTCATATTCAGATAGGTTTCTTTCAATTTGAAAATTGGGGGCATGGTTCTGTTATTAGTAGATCATCCGGAGGTGTTTCCACATGTCGGAGGCCAAAAGGAAAGGCCGAAGACTCAAAGTGATATCAGATGTGACGCTATTGAGAAGCCACGAAATAACCCGAGCGTTGTTGGATTTCCAGATAGCAAGTTCTTTAGCATCGGTAAGTGTTATTTTCGCACCTGTTAGGACTCCTAAATGACCTTTTCCTTCTATGAACATCCGAAAGTGGAACTCCCATAAAAAGTAGTTATTTCCATCAAAATGTGCAGCCAATACGTCATGAGTCCTGTGACTGTCAAGAGTCTCCATTCTGATTTCGGATGTGATCGGAATCACTACAAAATAAATAACTAAGTAACACAGAAAATCTGGTCTTCTAATTAGCAAGGCTCTGATACCATGTAAATCTAGAGAAATATAAAATGTTGTTTGAATTTTTGAATATTCTTCATCCACGATCTGTTTACAAAGATGCTATATATACATAACTAAAGATAAGGAAATAGATACAAGATTGCATGAAATGAGGAAGACAACAAATTTGGGAAGTGGAATGGCAAGAAACCGTTGGAGGTAAATATGAGAAGATGTTGAGATGCTGAGATGGAGATTTGCAAGGAGTGGAAATGTGGAAATGACATATTTCCATATTTCCGTTAATAAGTAAGCTAAAGGGAACAAGCAATGTTGTAATGTACAAGTATGTCTAAATTTTGTTGAAAGGTATGTGCCCGGGTTATTAATCTTCCTTATGATCTTGGACTTCAGTGGCTACTGCACTTTCGTGAATAATATAAGAGTTTATTCATCTTCAAAGGATGTTGTTAAGGCTGATAGTGCCACATCTGACTCAATAGTAGATTCTGTGCATGCATCCAGAGCATTCAAAGCTTCCTCCTTCTTTCGAGCCAAGGAAATGAAATAGGTATCTAGTAGCAAAACAGATTAATACTCCTTTGTGAAAAAACTCAATACAATAAGGCATAAGAAAATCAGACAAAATCTTATACAACTTTCATGGAGCTACCAGCAATAATCAAGCTCAAGTGCAATTCAATACAGATTACTGAAATACACATTTCAATACTCCCTTGTGAAAAAACTCAGTACAATAAGGCATAAGAAAATCAGATAAAATCTTATACAACTTTCATGGAGCTGCCAACAATAATCAAGCTCAAGTGCAATTCAATGCGGATTACCGAAATACACATTTCACCCAATTTGGGATAGATTATGCTAAGTTCTTTCATGGGACAAAAACCTTATGAGTTTGGATTTCATTTTTTTCTTCTTCTTGCAAATCAATATCAAGGGGAACAAAATAGGTCTTTATCCAATGACTGGTAGTTCTACTAAGTGAATAAGCACTCGCTACCTGAACTGAGGTAAACCAAAAATATACCTAATTTTTAAAGTAGATGGACTCATCATATGTTGTATTATAAGGTTGGTGGAGGAAAAAGAACCGTTGAGTGTTTTGCTTCTCCAATAGAGTCTCCCATAGCCTAAGATGCTCAATAACATGTGAGAGTTAAGTTCTCCATCTTATCAATGGTGGCTACCACTCAAAGAAGATTTATAAGAGGAAACCTTCATTTTTCCTATAACATAAATGTTGATATATTCGTAAGGGAGAAAGAGAGATAACACATGCATATTAGGTAGAGAGTACCTATAAGTACCATAATGCATTTTCCAAGAGCTGACCATTAATGAAAACAACATTATAATACGGTATTTGCATGTTAAAGAGAGATGGGCAGCAATGTAAGCTCGATTGTTTAAGAAAGAGGTGAAGGTAATAAAAGAGGCTCATTTAGGCAAGAGTAGTTATTTCATCAATAGTGGTGGTTGTTCTTCCAATAGGAGAAAAGAACTTTTTTGTCTTAGCAGCATGAGGTAGGTCAGCCATCGAAAGGATAATAGGAATAGTTTTGGAAGGAACGATGAGACTAATACATTTTTAAGGCTTAGAGAGGAAATTAGTTAAGATATCCTAATGGCCTTTGATATGTCTAACTATAAATTTATAGTGAGAGAACCAATTTTTCCATTGAAGTAATTGACTTTCTGGAAAAAGTCTTTCTTTTTTTTGATCTAGTATCTTTGGGAAGAATGTATTGAGCATTTTTAATATAAAGAGATAAGGGCTAAGGTGAAAATTAAACTTTTCTATACCTCTTTTTACGGGCATAATCTCTTTATAGATTGCATGATAATGCTTTTAAGGGTTTAAATTGTCTGCTAGCATGTTCACAGTAAAACTTCTTTCCTTTGATTTCCTCTATTAATACTAGTCCCCAAAAACCTTCACTAGCATTAGTTTGCAAGAACCTTTTTCTTTTGTAAAAATTTTTTAGTGGAGGTAAATGCTGATTAATGTGCTTTAATTGCTTCACTACATTTGCCTAATCAAAGCCCTATAACGGTGGATTTTTCTTTAGTATTTTTGGTAGCTAGTTAGCATGCTCTGACATATGAGGGATGAAGTCCCTGATATAACTTACAATCCCCATAAACTGTCAGATTTGCTTAACAGCAAGATTTGTGTTTGAGAAATTTAATAATTCACCAGCTATATTTGGCTAGGCTAGTAGAAACTATCATGAAACCTCATTCCCAAAAAATTCTATGTGGGTTGATCTAATTTGATTTTTGCATACTGAAAGCATGATCTCATACTTCTTTTTAAGGTCCAAAAATTATTTTTGTAGGACTTGATGCTCTTGTTGAGTCTGAGAATAAAACATGATATCATTAAAGTAAATCAAGCTACTTAATAGAATACTTTGTCATGGCTCTTTAAAACAATAATGGAGCTACTTTTAACTCAAATGGCAATAATTTTTGCTGGTACTAGTATTAAGAATGCAAAATATTGTCTTATGCCGATCCTTTAGGTCAATACCCAATTGCCAAAATATTGCTTTTAAATCAAACTTTGAGAATATTTTTGCCTCCTTCAGAAATAACACGTGTATTTATTTTGCGCAAAGGAAACTTATCATTTTAAAGAAAAGTATTCAAAGGTTTGTAATCAATAACTAACATATTCTTTCCTCTATTCTTTTATGCTCTTTATTCTACATAAAAAGCTTAACATGTTCAATATGATTTTGTCGATTTTATCAGTCCTTGTTTCAAAAGTATAGCACAATCCTCTTGTGCTATCTTCAAGTCTTCTAGATTCATCCCCAGATGAGTGAACGTTGTTGGATTAATATCTTCATTCTTTTTTAATAGCAACTGAACATAAAATTTTGAATTTTGTCATAATAGATGTGGATGATCGAATCGATCATGACTTTCTGAACAATATTGTAAGAGCTGATCCCTTATATCTTCATATCCTATGAGAACATATTATAGCCCAAAGATTTTGCAACCTTTAGTATATGCATAAAAATATAGTTTATAACAAATTTCTTTTGCAAGATTTGTAACTTCTCTACTTGGTAATAAACATTCATCTCAATTAGTGATGACATTTGAGCTTGGGCTTAACCTGACCTGACTCGAGGTCAATGGGCCAAGCTCAGGCTAAGTCCAGATTGATCGGGCCTCATGTCGAGCTTCGAGTTTGATTTTTTTTAAAAATTAAACCTCGAGCCAAGCTCGACCTGACCTAACTCAAGACCCAATACTATTGCAAAAAATGATGTCGTTTTGCAAAAAATGATGTCGATTTTATTTTTAATTTTAAAAAGATTAAAGAAAATCAGGTCGGACTAGTTTGAGTCAGACTCAAGGTGGAGCCCAATTATCTGAAGTTCAACATAATCCATTGTCATCTTTAATCCCAGTTAGTATGTCAGGAAGATTAATTCCTAATATTTTTTTTCAATGGAAGAATTTTATCCCAATCATTCTTTTCGAGATAAGGCTTATCGTGAATAATTTGACATCAGTTGCAATATTCTTCATAAAGTTATTATTTATCTGTAGGAAAAATATGTGACTTCAGAATACTCCTACAAAAGCCTATATTTATGTAACTCAATAGTTGAAATTGATTTGTGAGATTTTCCTAAAAGCAATTGGAGTTTCACGCATGTTCGTGTTACTACTAGCTTGCTCGATTCTAGCTTTAAACGAGACTTCTTCATCATGTACATTAGTTCATCATCTTCTTTTGAAGAAAAGACACCTCATCATCGGTAGATTCACAACCAAGTAAGGCAAACAGTGTCTCTTTATTTTTACTAGTCTGTTCTTCAAAAAGAGACTTAATATCCTCGTAATTTCTTATTGGCATTATAGATTTATAGCTTCAATGACCTGCAAGATCTTAGTATCTTTTTTTGTCTTTTCAAGAAACCTTTTTGCATAATAGATTGTTTGTCTCCAGAAGCAACATTTGTCATTTGTCTGACTTTCTAGTTTCATATGTAAGGTTTCGGTTCGGTAAAACCTTACCTACTTGTATATGGTCCCTTCTCTTTTACATGGTCCCCTTCATCATGTCCTGTAACTCCCGCATGTGGTTTTGTCGCCCACT
>JAOQMP010000007.1:28294232-28309233 GCA_027563575.1 Erythroxylum pedicellare
TGGTTTTGTCGCCCACTTCCTCAACAACAAACTCTACTGTGATGGAGAGTAGGGTATGAAGGGTTGTTTTAAAACCAATGTTGGTTTCGGGTCCTATCTTCGCCTATGCACTAAATTGTTACACCATCGAGCTTGCTTGGAAAGAAGATAGAAACTCAGATCTCTACGGTGGCGGCAATGGCTGGAGGTAGATCCTTGGTTTATTCCGCTACTATTGTTACATATATATATGACGGTGATATATATATATGAGGCTTATGTATGTATTTTGTACATTATTGTTGTGTTCTGCATGGCTGGAGTTTACATCATAAGCACGCAGTTTTAAACGTCTTATGCTCTTCTTTCTGTTTCACGTTGATGGACAGGGCGTATTCCAACTTAATGCATCAAAAGTCAAAAGGCAACAGCCAAAGAAACATGACCATCATCTTAGTATGTGATGCTCAGGCTCATAAGCCTTTCCTTGACAATTGATATTTCACCAAACATAAACCAAGACCAAACAAATCTTTGGCAGGTGCAGATTTCTACCAATATTAAAATGATTTTTTTAACGTACAACAGGCTTGACAATTGAAATTTTATGCTGTGATACAGAATTATTCAACTTCTAACAATACATTATTCCGTCAGATACAAAAATTACACCTGCCTGGAAGCAACATCTTCAAAGCTGCGAGCCTCTATAACTTGGGCACAAGATGAAACTCACCTATTGTTTCGGCTAAGTTGCTTGAATTACTACTCTCTTATCCAAAGAGCCAGAGCTGGCGTCCAGTGACAGACTTCACATTCTTTAAACCAAAGAGCTGGAGAGAAGGTGAAGAAGGATCACAATACTTGAAGAGACAATAAACAGTTGGCATGAGTTTGAAGAGTGAAGATACATATGAATTCAAGCAGTTCAAATTCATAATCTCGCATTACTGCAAGTAAATTTCATGACTTGGAGAATGTAAGACAGAGCAGCTCAATGGCTCTTGAATGATTATAATGCATGGCAATGGGAACTCAAAAAACATACGAATTTTGAAACGCATTAAGCATCAAACAACATACCTATTTCACGCTTCCCATTTTCAAGGCTGTCACTGCCATGAACCACATTTCTGCAAGAAATTGTATCATAGACGTGATTAAAACTGCTTCAGAAAGACGGGAAGTCATTGACAACCCACTGATTGAGTACATAATCACTCAAACAATCAGCTTAAAGGTTCTAACCTTCCAGTTTGAACAGCAAGATCCCCTCTTATTGTTCCTGGTTCAGCTTGAAGAGGATCGGTAGATCCTATTAGTTTCCGTGCTGAAGCTACAACACCTACACCTTCCCAGGCCTGTTAAAGCAAGATCATTGTCAGTCAGTTTCAAGAAATGACTGATAAGATGACGCTAGAATGGTAATTGTTTCGAGAAAAGAAATGTTTAAATCATACCATACAAACAACTGGACCTGATGTTATATAAGTGATCAGCTTAGGGAAGAAAGGCCTTGACTTGAGATCCTTATAATGCTCCTGTAAATAAAACAAGGAGAGACAATATATACTTGAGGACATAAAACTCGACAATCGAAATGCAGAATCCATAAGTAGTCCGTTCATACAGATAGAGAAACTGATGAACTAAATTGTTTTTCCTGGTCTTTTGCCTTGGAACTTTGCAGGTTTGTCTCGAGTATGAAGTTCAAAGAAGATGCAAAGCCATTCATTACTCACTACTACTCAATGTTTTATCAATTAAAGATATGGAATGCAAATGAAATATATCACCAATGTACAAACCTCTGCCAAATCTTTCGGGCACTGAAAAAGCTTCAGTCCGGTCAATTTAAATCCTTTCTTCTCAAACCTTGAGATTATTTCTCCCACCTGAAGGAACCCCATTGGAAAAATCAATGACAATGTCTACATCCTTAACTTCAACACGAAATAGTTCGTTCCAAGTAAAATCTGAGAAATCGAAACTCTCTTGTACAACATGAATGTGCAACTCACAAGGCCCCTCTGAACACCATCGGGCTTGACCATAATGTAAGTCTGTTCAACTTGTTCCTGGACATAAAAGACGGATTTTTTCAGCAAAACTTCCAAATGGGGTTGCACCAAATCCAGTCAAAACAAGTAAGGAAAGATTAAAATGCCAAAAAACTGAAATGGGACACCGTACTTTGCAATCATTAAAGGACTAACAACTTCAAACACCAAAACCAGATCATAGTAACTATAGCAGAAATATTAAGAAATAGAAGTTAAAGAAAGAAATTCTAACGAGTACCATTGAAGCGACTAAATGAGGAAGGAAGATGTGGGTTTTAGTGGATCCACGAGAGGTTTTAGCACGAAGAGGGTGCGAAGTAGAACACGAAAAATGATATGAAAGTGAACTGAATGGTGCTAAGTGACTGGAACGGAGGTTAAACAACCTCTCGGAGGAGGAGGCGGTCGAAGCAGATGTTAAGTGGCTGGAAATTCGGCCCGTTGATGATCGGAGAACGGTTGATGAAGAAAGATGCGATGTTGCTCCTCCAAACACGCAGACAACGTCCATGTTGCCTCTACAGTTGCTCTGCGTGAGACAAGGAAATAGAGAGAAGGAGAAGTCAAAGGTTTGGAGCTGCGTTTCTGGTATAACTACCGTGTTTGGTCCGAAGGAAATCTTTTGTTTTTCATGTCTCTTTTTTGCTACTTACAAACAAACGTTGTCTTAGGTCCACTTCACTCATTCTATAGAATGATCTGGTGATGTCTTGCTGCAATGAAATAAATTTCTTCTCTTTATTTAGCCACTTTGTTTATTGGAGAGGAGATTTAGAACTCTTTCTGTAAACAAAAGATTTTAAGTTAATAAAAACAATAATTTTATAAAAATGTAAAAGGAAGGTTACGTGTATAATTGATGTAAAGTAAAAAAACTTATGCATTAAATTTGTCGTTTTAATAGTCTTTATAAGATAAAATAAAAACAATTTTTATTTAATTATTTTAAATTGGAGAGAGACATTTTGTCTTAATTTAATGAAAAAATGAATTAATTAAAAACAATGAAAAAGTAATAAAACAAAACAATTTAAAATTAAAATTAAAAAATTAAGTGTGAAGCTTTTAAATTTTAAATATGCTAAAAAATCTTTAACTCTTTTATTAGATTGAATTGTAAATTTTTTAACTTTATTCTTATTTAATATATAATATATATTAATTATTTGAAAACTTTATTCTTATTTAATATATAATATATATTTAATTATTTTAAATTAAGTTTGAGATAAAATTTGAAATTAATTTAATTAAACTTAATTATTGATTTCGATTAAGTTAAACTTAATTTAAACCTTTTATCACTCAGCTAAAAAAGAAGAAGATCTAATTGTATATGCATATAAAACAAAAGAGGCATAATTAAAGAGAAGTCTAAATTTCATAAAGTTTTGCTTCTCTACTTTCTTTCTATGTTATGATATTCCTTTGTTTTACATGTCTTGTGACTTTTAGGCGTTGGGAGTGTTAGTTTAAGGGCGATGAAGAACAAGCTTTGGCATCTATCAACCAATTTTAAAATCCAAGCATCGATCAATTAGAGCTTACCACTGCCTTTGTTCTTAGACCTATCATGAAGGGAGTTGAGGATATTGTCCAAGATCAAAACTTGACACTTGTTTTGGACTTGCTCATTGAAATGTAAGTTAACAAGAAGGGTCCTCTGTTAATGAAGTTCAAGTTCGAGGGATGGCCTGGTCGAGTTCTAGACTTTTTCTAAACTTGGGATTATTTTCAAGTTTTGGATTGAAAATGTGAGAGCCACCCCCTGTTATCCTGAAATTCAAGTTCGAAACCTTTTTTAAGTTTCAAATCAATTGTTTCTTTAATTTTGGACTATCAGGCTGGTTGATTTCACCAGAAGAAAATGTGAACTCAGTGACATGACCCAATCCTGACGGAGCTCAGAAGTGGGAAAACAACTGCTAACATCTTGAGAGCCTCTGTGATTATCTGGGGATACCATAGAACTTACGCAGTTATTTTTCTACCTTGAATGGAATCAAGCAATTGGATACGTAAAAACTTAGAATTTCTTTATTTATCTGTTCAATCATCTGAACATCTCCAACTTTAAACATCCATACTATATAGAACTTGTCATCTTTGCTTGAAATTGAACGAACTTAATCCACTGACATGACAAGATGACTGACATTATTTGAGTTGTAAACTGAAACCTTCCTGGAACTGAAACACACCAAAACACAAGTTTCAACTTGGATTTAGCATTTCCAGCAAGAAACTGCAACAATTGGTTTTGATTTCCATCCAAGTACCAAGCAACCCTTCCCTTCCACAACAGTGTAGCCATCACAAACTTTGGTCTTTCCCAACCACTGCTTGGCCTGGGCTATCATCTTGATGGGTGCCGCCTGAAACCCTGCACGGCTCATCCGACGCCGCCACTGATCCACCCTTTCGTGGCGTTCCACCCTCGCCGGACCTTCACAGCTTACTATGTTCTTGATTTCTTCTGCAAAGTAGAATTGTTCCATCTTGGCACGTCTGGTGTCATACTTGGGCAGCATAGCGTCCAGAGAATCAAAAATTGCTGAATAGTAATGCAACGCTTCCATGAATCTCCCAAGAAAGAAGGGTCCATTGTGACTGGAATCTTGTTCAACGAGCACGAGAACTTTGGGTGAGAGCTCGTGAATGATTTGCAGAACAGAGTTCAAAGCTCCTCTGCTCTCCTTCACCACGCAGTGAAGCTGAAGGATGCTATTAACAACGAGAACTTCACCATCTTGGACCTTGATGTCTTGAGGACGCAAGTTCTCCAAGTTACTTTCCACAACCGAGAACTCCAAATTGATTCCCAAGTCTTTTGCATGCTCCTGGAGCTCATGACCAATGACACGGAACTGTTCAACACAAAGGCCAACGCTGGTGATCCGAAGTCGAATAGGCGGTTTGGCGGCACGAGTGGCGAGGCTTTGAATCAGCCGCCGCCATTGGTGACCATGTGGCAGACCAAGGGTCATCCCCAGGTCGACCACATGGACGTTACTCTCTCCCTCAAAGGCTTCCAATATGGATGAGTTGGCCACGAAGTGACCAAACTGAATATGTGGGCAAATTTCATAAACAAGGCTTAAAGCTTCTTCCTTTTTATCAGAGGCAATGTCCACTATGTTCATGGTGGGTGCCACGAATCCAACAGCCCCTAAAGGTTGAAGCAGCGAAAGCCTATCAGCGAGTCCTTGAACGAAGCAAGACGCAACTCGCTGGAACGAAGAACCAAACACTAAAGCACTGGATCTGAGTTCAGAAAGTAATGCAGAGGCATGAGTCTTGTCTCGACAGGCCACAGCTTCTGCACAAGCAACCAGAAGCTGAACAAGCCTCATCCCATTAGCACTACCGTCTTCTTCATTCCTCATCTCTTCGTCAGAAGCTGCCTCTTCTTCAATCCCCTCAGCTGCGAGATACTTTTGAGTGTAAGTCCATAAATGATCCCGAAAATGAAGCCTTTGCAAGCTATTCAAGCTGCTAAAGCTGTTGTTCCGACTCATCATGCCACTGCTGTCAGTACTATTGCTGCTGCTTCCTCCACTATAAAAGCTGCTGCTGCTGCTATTGCTTTCCACGAAGTCTGCGACACTCACAGTTCGTCTCATCCTCTTAGGATCTCTCGTTTCTTCAGGAAACTGGAGGACCAAGGTCGAACTAGTGTTGTCCAACATCGGAAAATAAGGGTAAGGATAGGAAGCCATAGCTGACAAGCTGAGATCAAGACCACTCATTGGATTTCCTGTTCCAATATTATTAAACTCATTCGACAGTAAAGATCGAGCCATAGCCGAAGCCACGTTATTCCTTGCTTCTGCTATGAATACTCGGACACAAAGCTCTGAAAGAACCAAACCTACCATCTCGTAAACATAGTATATGTAGACAGCTTTTTTCTTGTTTCCCGCTGTTTCTCTAGTTCTTAACGGTTTAATTAAAATGTAGGAAAGTGACAAAGAATTGCTGGCTTCATTGTTGTCGACCTAAGCGGTGGTATAAAGAAATTTACAGGGACGAGCATAGAGGAATTAAATAAATCCTTGCCGTTCTTCCAACTAATAAGGAATCTTCCCTTGTTCTAAGCTTAACTTGTTCAAACCAGCTTGAGATAAGATGGTCACCTTTTTGTTCTGTTATTAGTTTTTGTTTTTTTCGATAAAAGCCTTGGAGTGTTCCCATTTCATTGTACACAACGTGGTTTACTTGTTCCGTTGTTAAACGAGGCAAAGGAAATTGAATAACAAGGATACTTATGATGAAAATTTGCAAGGATAGCAAGCGCGAAACATGAATAGACTAAGTTGACCAGAGTTAATACTGGTTCACTAGACCAAAATGTCCTGTTTTTCCAATTATTACATGATTCAAATGATATTTATAGATTTCATCCTGAATATGTGTTTAATACTGCCACTTTCATAAGAGTTCGGTCGTTTTGGCTATTGGGTAAGGTTGGACAGGATAAAATTGGAAAGAGCAGTAACTTGATAAAAATACAAAAGCAGGGTGCTTCAGCAATCTCTGAACCAAACACGTTCACCTATGGAGGAGCCTTGACCCTAAAGATGCTGGATCATCGGAATAATCAAAAACTGACACAGTTACTTGAACAGGCATTTGAGAATTTTATCTTTACTCGCATGTACAATTCTTGCCGTCCATGCACTACGGTTACAAGGTTGGTCCGGTCAAACAGTTATACGATAAAAACTTAATCTAAGGATTACTGATAGATAGCTGAACAATGTCCATTTTTATTCTGAAATCCGACCAATAGGTCAGTTTAATGCATTGATTTACGGGTCATTCCAACCAAGAACTGCACGACTACTGCCCCTTGGTCTGAATTTTTGAGTGCTTTGGTACAAACATCCGGTATAACTACTACCCAATATAAGTTTAAGTTTTTCACGAATATTCTGATACAAATATTCAGTACAATGCAACTTGTTTCAGTATTGTTTTCCCTTCAGGTATGATTCTGTATACATCACTTTGTGTCAACCCTTCAAGGAATATAGCTTATAAGAAGATATTTCCGCAAAATGTTAAACAAACAGATAAAGAACAATTATATGCCTCGCACAAGGAGAGGGTGAAGAAAAGAACAAAGGAGGAGAAACTTTAATCATTTCAGGATTCCAAGAAACCAAAGAAGCAGAAGTTTACCGTAAGATTAAGAAGTAAAATAAGTAATTGATAACATATTTCATATATCCGATAGTTTATCCACAAGTTCCACTAATGCCAAAAAGAAAAATGTTTCGCTTAGACATTGCTGGGTAGGATACATCCTGAGTTTCAGATACTTTCTTTGCATGTTTCTCTCCTGAATTTCGAAGACAATGTGAGTTATCCTCCCCTGATATTATGTTGCAGGACCTGGACTGCTGCAAAGCTCGTGACATATCTTTCCAAGGTTCCAGAAAACTCGAGCAACTCAGAGACAGCAGGCCCTTTCAACATTATTCCTGGTTATGCATATAACTAAAGGGAAGATCAGGTGTTAGAGATTGTTGGTTTCAGGAGGGAGGGTACGGGATGGGACAACCTGATAAGCACACTACAAACGTATGCGAAAAGAAAGCATCTTTTGTGAAAGTGAAGTTTTGTTCTTTGGACTGCGAAACAAAACAGGACTCCCCTTGTTGCAACAATTTCAACAAGGAAACTTTCCTATTAAAATATTGAACATAAATTATTACATAGTCATTTTATTCCCATTTAACGACACAAGAATTACATTGACTTTTTTTTTTATATAATAGTGAAATTTGTAGTTATTAGTTTTTAAGTAAATTGTGAAATATTCACAATAATTCGCAAATTGCATATTTTAAATAATTTATTAGATGAATTAAATTTTCAAAATTTTCTAAGGAATTCAATAAATTTTAGAGTTAATTATAATCAAATCTCAAACTTTACTTAATTTTGCAATTATAATCCAAACTTAAAAAGATGACAATTAAATACGATTAATACTTATACACATTAAACTTAATTAAACTAACTAATTAAATTTTATTAATTTTTAAAACTAAATTAAGTCATCAGGGAATTGAAAAACCTCAATGAAACTTGCTGCCTAAATTGTTGAAATTGAAAATCCTAAATCAATTTGTTCTCACACCAAAAAAGGCCTAAGGGTAAAATGAGATTTCATTTATATTATTAGAAACTATGTCCTGTCGTCTCGCACCAGTATGATATAGTGTAGTTGTCATCCCGCATCATCATAACAGAGTGTTGTCATGAATTACTTCGCATGATAGTTTCTTCTCGCACCAACAGAGTAGCTGCATTTGTTGCATTAAGCATTTCACACATTCACTTTGATTCTAAACCGATAAATTTTGATTTAAGATTATTTGTCTTATGTGATAATTCATATTAGTAATATTAACGGAGGTACTAACATCAGATTATAATTAAAAAAATTAAAAATTTAAGTATTTAATTATCATATTTAAGTTCGAATTATAATTATAAAATTTTATACACTTTAACATTTATCATCTTTGAAATGAATTGTAGACCTCCTTAGGAGGAGCTTCTAAGTCTAAAATCTCATCAATTTGGAAGAATTTAGAAAGATTTGGTCCACCAAAAGGGACAAATCACTTCATTAGATCCTACACAAAGTCATATAGCTTTAGTAGTTCTATGTTCCAAATAAAAAAATAATTATTTATCTAATCAACCTTAAAATCAACTTAGCAGAAAATCTTTAAAAGGATGAAGGAATTTTTCCTTGGTGGTTTATATACTATAAAATATTATTATCTATTAAACATATTATTAATGGAATTTTCAATATGGTCAATTAAAAATGAAAATAGGTTGAAATTATTAACAGTAATTTTAATTTATTTATTTTTAAAATAAATAGAAGCTTCTTTTTGTGTAAAATTAGCTATTTTCTGTTTTATATGTTAATCCTGTTTACATAATTATGTCGACTAAGCCTATTCAAAAGAATATGTTGATTAAAAATAAACATATTAAATAATTTATTTATAATACATAATTAATAAATTGTTTTGAATTATTTATTCAAACAATACTTAATAGATTTTTACTACCGTCAAAAAAGAGTATTTAAATTTTAATTATATTACAGTAAATTAGGTAATTAATTTTAATAATCAAAATTATTTGACATTTCTTAATTTTTAAATATTATATTTACGTATGACCTTTTTTATTATCATTATTATTTACTACGAATTCCATTAAAAAACCTTAAAAATTACATTTCCAATACAAAGTTATCATCGACTCATCGCATTCTAGTCATTTTATGAATTCGTCCAAACCCAACTAGATAGTTCGTATTTAATGCAATATGAAATATGTGGTAAGATGCTCCTGCAAAGTATTAAATGTATATATACACTCAACCCTCACAAGTTTAATTTTGTTTTGGTACATTTCAAACACTAGGTTTTTTCTAAACTGTCAATTTAATTAGTTTTATTAATTACCGAGTATAATGAAATTAATATTTGTTAATGGGCATGTTATATTGATTTTACATATATTATTTTTTAAATTCTTGTCCATTTAATATTTACATTGCACTAATTAAGAGCTGTTTATTTTAATTTTAGGTAAATATTGGATTTGAATCGTCTAATACCATAAATTAAGAAAAAGCTTTTAAAGAAAGCAAAGGTTTGACATGAAAAATGGAGGGTTAGGTGTGAATGAGGGAGCCGGACATTCATGACATAAAAACAAAAGAGAGGCTGGCAACAATCAAGGAACAAATCAGTTGGCGGTGGAAAGATTAATGTGCGTGAATAAGGGGGTGTTGGCTGGTGTGTGCTGTGTGTGAGGCGTGGAGAAAACAGAAGAAAAAAAATCATGCAAACAGCGTACCCCTCACACAAGCTCTCCAAGAATCACGCCACCCTTCCACGCACAAGAGACAATATAGCCATCCAAGAGAGATGCATGCAAACTCCACAAAAACAGTGCCTCAATTCATGCAGACTCCATTAGCATCTTCACTGCCGCATCCCACTCATGGACCCCTCCACTCACACACTCCACAAACGCAACCTTAACTCCAGAAAAGAACCCACGTAGTCTTCATTTTTATTTTGGAGAGAACCCACTCACGGATACAGCCCACTTCCACGCAGCTAACCTCCACCAAAACAGCAGCCTCCACTTCGTTAAAAAACTCTCCACTCACACACATTAAAACATGGAAGCTGGTGTATAAAAAAAGAGGAGATTTGATGCAGCTACATTGAGGTGGCAAGGAAGGACTCACTCATACACAGCCTCATGCAACAAATATTCTCCACTAACACAAACAAAGGCAGCTGGTAGCTAGGAGAAACAACGAAGTAGCTAATTGTAAGATGAAGTTGTGACAGTTGGTGGAGAAGAGTGAAGCAACAGGTGGCTTAGGAAATAAACACGTTGCAACTGTGTGTGTGCATGGTAAAGGAGAGAGTGTGTGCTTGGTGAAGTAGAGAAAATAATGTTGAAAGCTAGTGGCTTGGGGAGAACATTGAAGCTGAAGAAAGTGGTGAACAACAAAAGCAGCTGGTGTAGTAAAGAAATTGAAGAGTGTGTGAGCTAGACGAAAGGAGGCATTGGCAGATGGGAGACTCTCACATACACACGTTGAGGCAAGAAGTTTGGGCATAAAAAAAGACTAAACGTTAGCTAATGGAGAAAGCAGGGCTAGAGAAAAATGTTAGCTAGTGTAAAGGAGACACCAAAAACGTTAGCTGGGAGATAGGAGACGTGGAAGAAAAAGCAAGCAGCTCATGGAGTGCGTGAACCAACGTTGAAGCAGCTTTTGGCTAATACAATATTCCTGAAGCTAGAGGCGTGAGAAAATAAAGCTGCGGGAAAAGAGGGGTGTTTTTAATTTTTTTTATTTCATATTTATTTTAGTTGTGTGGATTTAATCAATGTAAACATGTATTATGACCATGATTTATGTTACATTAATGAATATCTGTAAGCAAGTTTTTCTTTTCGGTTAGGGTTAAGATTGATATTGAATTAGGATAATTTTTGTGGTATTGATTTTTGCTTGATCGAATACATATTTTGTCCTAATTTAGCTTGATCGCCTAGACAAAGACCTTAGATGATTGAATGCCATAACCAATGGGATTTAATTTGTCGGAAAATTAATCAAGCGATATACTTGAGACTAAAGTGTAGACCAACCTTAGGATCTTGTATGAGGATACCTAGGATTAACAAACTTAGTTTTAGGCTTCTTGTATTAAACACCTTTTATTTTGAATTATCTATGAATCAAGTGGGTGACTCGGATTTAGAAGAGAAGGGAATCCTCATGAACATTGGGTTCAACTTGCTTAAGTGAAGTAATTCCTAGATCAATCCACCATTACAATTTTTAGTGTCCAATCCAATTGAAATTCGATCCCTTAGCCGATTTCCGTCATTTGATTAAATCTAGTTTTTTTTAATTCATACCTTGCATTTTTCATATTTCCTTGATTTTATTACTTTATTTTATTTTATTTTCAAATCAATCAATTCTTGATCGTCCAAGTAATTTTTCATCGTTTAATTTAACTGTCTTGCGTATTGGAATTCCTTTGGGTATGCTGTCTAGTTCTTATCGTTTTATATTACTTGTCGATGGGGTGCACTTGCCTCTAGTTGGTCTAGATAGAATTTAATCTATATTGCTTTGTTTAGACCGCAACAATCGTAGCCTGACATGCCATCATCGTGGTTTGTTATTTCAACTAATGTCTATGAAACTCCTCCATTCTTGGATGTTGACCTTGAAACACTAGTAATCACATCAAAGTACCACAAAAAAGTAATATTTAAGCTTAAAGACTTATACTAACCTATAAAACACTTAAAACATAAATAATTAATAAACTAACACAATTCTAACCTAAACACATACTAAATCATTGAATTAACGACTAAACACATATAAAACTATACCCTAAAACATGATGCAATTTACACTTATCAATATCCCCACACTTAAACATTTTCTTGTCCTCAAGCAAACAAAACAACAAGCAACATAAAATCATAAAGGACACAATGCAATAATGAGACAATGGCTTCAACTTCATAAAATAAATTTAACCTTCAAAATCCGCATCTAAAAGCTCTAAAACAAATATACATATTAATAAAAACTTAAATGTCAAGTTTATTCACCCCTTTCAATTATACACACATTAATAATTATTTGATAACTCAAACTTTATAACTAATCCTAAGTACGTTTTCATGAAAAGTTAAGCTACTTACAACTTCTGTAGGTTTTTTATTAGAAAACTTTTTTTGTGGACATGGATGTAATCTTTTTACACGGACGCAAACATTGGTAATGAATGTCAATCCGGTTACTCAACTAAGTCATGTTTTATTAAGTTGCTTGGTTAAAATGTCATTATAGCCTATTGATGTGAAGGTAAGCATTTGGGATGTGTGTCGATCTGGTTATTTAGCTATATCACATTCTCAATTGATTACTCTCTCTTTTTTGTAACCTGAAGGTCAGTGGAATAGTTATTTATTTAAAAATTTACAAACACACATATTTTATTATTTATTTATTTATTTTTAATGCCCACCTTGTTGCTTTAGCTACTTGTTTTCATGAAAAAAATACTGGCTAAGGTACTTAGTTGAAAGACCTAAAATTATGAATGAATTTGACAATTTATAGGGTGATAAACTAATACTAAATCCTAATTAACTTGCATATTTTATCCAAAGAATCCAGATCACTAATTTCACAAGATAATGACTCTTCACAACCTAATAGATTATGTTTATAATTAAATCAATTCCAATCCATCTAAGCCATTGATACATTCACACAATTCATAATATGCAACCTAAACACACTAACATAACAATATGCAAAATTCGCACTCAAAGCAAAACACATAACCCTCCCCACACTTGAACAACACATTATCCTCAATGTAAAAAGGAGTCAAACAAACACATAAGGTGAAATGAAACAATATACGGAAGGCAAAAGAACAAAATACTAATAAAAATGAAAAGAAAAGGGTTAGAACACGAAACCATCATGGTGACTGAGGTGGAGATGTGTCAGAATCGGAGATCAAATGTGCTTGAAGCTCGAGATTGTTGTCTTGTCTTGGAATTGTTTAAAGGGAGTAAGAGAATTAGTAATCCCATATCATTTCAAATCATTAATATTTTATTAAAAGTCAAAACAAATCTAATTAAGCACAACAATTTAAATCTAACTACTGCATTTGCTAATTTATGGTCATTAGCTTGACTTTATATTATTGGAAACTCAGCCGGGATCAATTATAGGTGACTTACTTCCATCCTTTTTTTTAACATTAGTTTTTTAGCCTGTAAGTAAGCTACAAATTGCAAAATAATCAGGAGGACAATATTGATAAAATTATGAAAACCAATTAATCTCAATAATTGCCTTTTATTCAAGTGAACTGTTAACAAAACATGGAATAACAAAACTCCCTAAATCTTTCATGGAATCTAGCAATTTGCCCAATTTTAAGGGTGACTTGTTCTCTTCTTGGTTCTTTCTTATTCGCCATCATCTCCTCTCTTCTTTATCTTTTTGAACAAAGACTTCCATAACTTCTTCAAATTTAATGTCCGTTGTCAACTGTTCTTCATCCTCTTGTTCCTTCAAAGATTCGAGACATCAATTTTTCTAAATGAGTCGCCCTCCTTTGGATTCTTTAATACATCATCCATATTGAATATAACTTGGTCATCACTAATCCGAATGTTGAGGTTCTCTTCATGGACATCTACCCAAGTTTTTTCGATGTTCAAGCATGGTACACCAAAATTTAACGAATAATAGGGAAATTTTTCATTCTTTTCTTCATTCTCTTTCCTCGTCTCTTGGTCTTCTATAAGATAAGGTTCAGCTTGGTCTTCCACTAGTTCTTTTTTCTCTTCCCCATTTCTAAGTGTGATAGCCTCAATTACTCTCGTTGATGTAATTCCATATTGGTCAGAGAGTCTTCCACACTTCTCTTACAAAATTCATGAGAAAGTTGTCTCACTTGAATCTCCAGTTTATGAATAGAAGAGGCATGATTTTCGTTACTTGATCAAATTGCTCTTTTATTCTCTTCTAGGTCTCTTCCATGTCTGTTAGTTTATCCATTATTTTGTCCAATTTGGAATCCTATGAACTAGATTTATCTTGTTAAAATCTTAATAGGTTTTGATGTCCCAAATGAGTACTTACATTATTAGACTAATAAAAATCTGGGTGCTTCTGCCACCCCGAAGTGTAAGTGTTTATATAAGGATGACGATTTCCCCAACTAAATTGGGGCTTACTGAAATCCATGAGAGTCCTTTACTCCCTATAATATATATCCTATATGATCATTCTTTTTATCTCTTCTTAGCATTCAAATCTTGAGATTCCCCATTATTGTCCAGTGACATCCAAGTTGATGAGTCATCTATTTTATGCCCATTTTCTTTTTTAAACACAAAATAAGGTGAAAAAGCCTTATACTATAAGAATTAAACTAATCTACGCCTTCCTAGAAACGATACCAAAAACTTGATTGGGGTTTGGTTGTGTGTAAGTTTTAATTATTGACCTTCGATAATCCACAAGCGTATGGTTTGTTAGTTTAGTACCAAAGGTGTCGATCCCACGAGGAGGGAACTAATCTAATCAAAATGTAACGAAACAAATACAAGAATTTAATTCAATTAATCAAATTAAGAATCAAACATAAAATACTAACTATTAAACAATTTGAAACACACCTAAGAATCAACTGAAGGAAATTACTAATTGAGGAATTTTACCTATCCTTAATGGTAACCTAACTGATTATGAATTATTGGATTATTATTTCTAGACTATCTTAGGGTTGATTACTCTCTCTCGAGTTATAACCATTAACCTTAAATCATAAACC